>NNCF01126244.1:12292-22636 GCA_002313205.1 Laupala kohalensis | reverse complement strand
CCTATGATAGGGTCACACGAAATGCATTGATAGGACCTACTATTCGATAAAGGAGTCATCCAACTTCATGAGAAAATAAAATCAGATAGAAATAAAATTTTCTAAACCTTAATCTTGACCATGGTAAATCACATGCTAATTTCGTGGGCGTATCATTTTATTTCCTGCAGTCAAAAAATAATGAGAATAAAAAGTCCTAAAATCAGACATAGCTAATAACAAATTTTACGTGCTTCATTGCAATACACAGATAGTAATTGCGTAATTACTATTTTCTGTCCATCAACAAAAGCGACCGAAGTCTTTACAAGTAATGTATAACTTTTTTTTGTTGAAAAAAACTAAACAACAAATCAAATTTATAGCTATTTTATTGGTCCCTGTTAACGTCAGCGACCTTATCAATGACAATTTCCGTTTAAGCAATAGAAAAAGACCATACCTTTCAAATGGACTGCTGTTAATATCATCTTTCGTTATATGGACTCTTGATTTCTGTTACCAACCGACATGAGAGGTATCACTTCGAGCACATAATGTTATAAAAAATCAATATTTAAGATGATAATATTAAAAAGATGGTATCCCTTCTTGGAATACTATTGTAGAAGAAGGAGGTAAATTAAATCACGAAGTTCTGAGATCCGCACAACTAACCTGATCGAGCATCGGGGATTTATACCAATATCCAACCACTAACTACTTACTCAATACTGCGGACGGGAGTTGATTCCATTTTCAAAATCTGCTGTGAATAGTTGCCAACTGCTTCCATGTCGATAGTTAAATTGGGTAGGTTTTGAGTTCCAAACCACGAATTTGTGTCTTCTAAGACGATTTGTTCCGTAACTGCGCGTACGAAAATGTGGTTGCTGGGCAGCCGCGTGCCGCGGATACAATGCCCGCAGTCGTTCGTAAGGCATCGTGGGCTGGTAAGGTATCGTTACATCACCAATCGATGACCATAAACATAACGTTCAATTAACTACGTCAGGCACTTTTTGAGTACCATGGGAAACAAATACAATTATAAATTGCCTAAGCTTACTCACACCATTACGAGTCATTGGAGATTGAGATATGTTATCAACAAGGAGATCGAAATGTGTGACTTTAAATAGAAAAAAATACTATCGTTGAAACTTGAATAATAAAAGAGATAACGCACATTGAGAAAATTGATCACGTTGATAATACTCAATTATCCATCATTTATCAAATTTCAAATGTAATATTTCAAATTCATTGTCAATTCAAAATGTTTTTACATCTCTGAACTGAAAATTATTGGGATTCTCAATTCCAGTTCCGTCATTAATATCACGGCAAAAGGAACCCCGTGATATGGAAGGCCAAGTCCGATTAGTAGAAGATTAACTGTAAAGGATGGGAAATCTGATTAGTCACCAAGTGTTGGTTTAATGTAGGAATATTAAGTCAATGAAGCACTTTTCATGAAACAAAATAATTAAAATGCATTAGGACGTGCATACAGTGTTTCATGCTACGCGACAGTTGTATTGAATGTTTCTGAGAAATGGCGAGTTCAAATAAAGCTAAAAATGAAATTTGAAAGCCTGAATTCAGTTCAAATAAAGCTAGAAGAGGTAATGGGGAAGTATTCGTGAAAGGATTACTAGAAATTAGAGGGAAAATTTGATTTCACTAATTCAGTTATCATTAAATGGTGGTTCACGATTTTGTTTTCAGAATTAATGTTTCCTTTGTGTCAGCGTCTGTATACTTCACTGATGTATACTGTTAACCTTCCGCTAATCGGACCTTACAACCTTTTCTGTCTTTTTTTGTAGGAATTGAGATTTTTTATCGTGTGAGGTAGTATTTTGCTATTATTTTCTCTCACAATTTATTTTACCTTATTTTATTGCAAAGTGTCATACTAAATTCACACCACACAAACACACAATACCAAGGAGTTAATTTCTCCAAGAAGCGCCGCCTCCACGACCAAAGCAATGATGGACCGCAGCGCTGATTACGCTGATTCGGAAAAGCGGAGAGTGTCAACCCCCGTTAGGTTTACCCAGTGTTCGTTGGAAAACCTCGCTTTTACTTCGTGTTCGAGGACACTGCTATTAACTGGTCAATACAAATATCTTAATTGATTATTCTGCTCAAGTGAACTCACATCTTGGAAAAAATATGGAGTNCACCCTCTGCAGAGGCCGGCGGTGGGCGAGCAACCCATAGCCGCAATGGTGGGGCGTTCTGGCCAAGCACGGGTGAAAGAGTGCTCAATTCCTTGCCCCGTGCTTTCAATTCCGGAGTTTTCTTCCCATAAGACTCTATATCAAAAATAAAATGAAACGGAAAATAAGATCTTCCTTATACAAAGGGATTCGCCTTTGACATAAGGGGACGGGCGCTACCAACACTTCAGACGGATCTCAACGTGGATCTGGCCCGTAAGCAGGTATCACTCGACCTGCACTCAGGAAGTAATAAAAACCACGTCAGTTTCGTATTTTATTACGTTTAAATTCCCAGAAGCAACGTAATAATTTCACCTAAAAATGGATCTGACATGGTTCCAGAATAATTTTCATAACCGCCGCGTGTCCGATTCGGCTTCTACAACGCGAAACTAAGGAAAATGAAATATTTATATGCAAGTGACTGCGTCAATGCNTGGAAGGCCAAGTCCGATTAGTAGAAGATTAACTGTAAAGGATGGGAAATCTGATTAGTCACCAAGTGTTGGTTTAATGTAGGAATATTAAGTCAATGAAGCACTTTTCATGAAACAAAATAATTAAAATGCATTAGGACGTGCATACAGTGTTTCATGCTACGCGACAGTTGTATTGAATGTTTCTGAGAAATGGCGAGTTCAAATAAAGCTAAAAATGAAATTTGAAAGCCTGAATTCAGTTCAAATAAAGCTAGAAGAGGTAATGGGGAAGTATTCGTGAAAGGATTACTAGAAATTAGAGGGAAAATTTGATTTCACTAATTCAGTTATCATTAAATGGTGGTTCACGATTTTGTTTTCAGAATTAATGTTTCCTTTGTGTCAGCGTCTGTATACTTCACTGAGGTATACTGTTAACCTTCCGCTAATCGGACCTTACAACCTTTTCTGTCTTTTTTTGTAGGAATTGAGATTTTTTATCGTGTGAGGTAGTATTTTGCTATTATTTTCTCTCACAATTTATTTTACCTTATTTTATTGCAAAGTGTCATACTAAATTCACACCACACAAACACACAATACCAAGGAGTTAATTTCTCCAAGAAGCGCCGCCTCCACGACCAAAGCAATGATGGACCGCAGCGCTGATTACGCTGATTCGGAAAAGCGGAGAGTGTCAACCCCCGTTAGGTTTACCCAGTGTTCGTTGGAAAACCTCGCTTTTACTTCGTGTTCGAGGACACTGCTATTAACTGGTCAATACAAATATCTTAATTGATTATTCTGCTCAAGTGAACTCACATCTTGGAAAAAATATGGAGTTCGTGACCCGCCCTGGGTCATTTGCTGAAACCACATGTCTCTACTTCGGAGGTCTTCCTCTATAAGCTGACACGCTCTATGTGAGCACAACAGCTCACGTTTCCCTAGGTCTAAGAACGACTGAGGAATAGCCGNCTTGCAACATTGCGAACCGAGTCGTGCAAATACCAGAAGTATTCGAGCATTCTTTAATAGCCCATGGATGAATGGGTTCGGAATTTGGGTTCGCCCACTTTGTTCTAACTATTTCTTCCCTTTCACGTATTCCAAGACCTGGTTGCCACAGCACTGAGAACGTTAAAGGGATCGAGGATTCATAGAGTATCGATGGCGGAGCAGGGCGCCAATAAGCGCCTGTGATAACTCGAATAGTCGGCGTGTGCGCTGATTCTGCGTGGCTGCACGCCAGCAGGAGTAAGAGAAACTGAAAAAAAAATAATTTCGAAGAATCTGTAAATACTATAAACGTTTTCTTAAAAATCCTGGTTATTTGTTAGTCAGGCATTTTTCATGAAGAATTCAGCAGGTTAGAACTACCAATTTTGGCGTAAACACGTATTTATATATATTTTATTTGTTAGATATTTATCTGGTTATTTGGCTATTCATATTTTTTTCATTTATCTATTTACTTACTTATTTATTTATTAGTTTTATATTTGGTTGTTTGTTTTTTTAATTAGGTTAATACATGCTGTTAATATTCTAATTACTAATTTGAAATTAATATATTCGTCCTTTGACATGGTTATATTTCATGCACAATACATGCTATGGAATCTTAGCATTGACTCTCATTTTTTAATGTTTTTCAATTATTCACCTCGTTACATTTCACTGTAAACGTATCCTAAAATATCCAGCTACTTGAACTAATCCTTACGCGAGCCAAGCGTACATTTCTTATTCACATGTGATCGCTACCCCTCCTACTGGGATTAAACTAGGAGGAACAGTGCACCTACTGGCGGTGGGCTCCCTTTTACAAGGGCTCCTCCAACCCCAAGCACTCCTGCGCACTGTATCACGTGTGTGCTTCCTGAGATTTCTATCTTACTGTCTAATGGACTCCCCGTTTCCTATTAGACAGCCAACAGGGCGCACCGATTCATTGGTTATCTGAATCGTCATTCGAGTGAGACTGTCCTCCTCTCTAGTGATATAGAGCCAATCGCTCAACGTGCACGATTTCCGTTATTTTGTGTCCGCGTCTCCTGTTGATTCTATAATTCACCGGTGAAATCAGTTCAATAATTCGATATGGACCCCTATATTTGTGGGTCAACTTATTACACACCCCGACCTTACGGGATGGGTCAAATATCAATACCAAGTCTCCCTCTTGGAAATTGACATTTCTGCGGTGCGCGTCGTGGCGTCTTTTATCGCGAGCTGCCTGCTTCGCGAGGCCAGCGACCACTGCCGCTCTGGCGTCTTATATCGCGCTTTTAATCGCACACACTTCCTTCCCGTCGCCGGGCGCGGCCTTGCTGGTTATCCGGGGGAGGGCGGCCTCCGCCGGAAGAACCGGTTGCCTTGCATTGATAAGTTCAAAGGTCGAGAACCCTGTACTCTCTTGTCTCGCAATGTTATAAGCAAAAACAACAAAAGTTCGTTTTGACGGGTCGACGTGAAGTGAGTGAGCATTGAAACTATTGTTCCATTCAATCGCTCACACGCTCCGTTTACCTGCGGGCGGTAGCTCGTGTATGACTGTCGTCCGCCGAGCGTTGCGACTATCTCTGTCACTAAAGATGATCTGTACACCTGTCCTCTATCACTCAAAATCTCCTTCGGCACTCTGTGTCTCAAAAATACTTGGTTAACTAAAAACTTGGACACTTGGGGCGCTGTTCCCGCCCGCAAGGCCTGAGCTTCGCACAACCTAGTTGCGTAATCAATACAAACTGAAATCCATTTTTCCCTGACTTCGAGCGGGGCAGAGGGCCAACGAGATCCGTTCCTACCCGTGAAAAGGGTTCACCGATTTTGAGGGGCATCAGTTCACCGGCTGGTCTCTGGTTAATCACCGCCTTCCTCATCTTGCAACTTCGACAAGTGCGTACGTAGGTACGTACGTCTTTATACAATCCGAACCAAAAATATCTGCAACTAATTTTATCTAACGTCCGTGCGTACCCCAGATGTCCGTGCATCGGATCATCATGGTGCTGCACTAATATTTCGTGCTTCAAGTGGTCTGGAATCACTATCAAATACGGAAGCCCGCGAGTTTTCGTATTTTTATAATACAAGACGTCCGACTGCAGCTGAAGGTTTTTCGCCTGCTTTCGTTCTGCAGCGCTTCCTTCCAGAGAATTTAAGACGAGCATCCGTAATTTACAAATACTCGGGTCTTTCTGTTGCTGAAGTGTCCATTCTTCTGCAACGAGCATGTAAGTCGGCAAGTCAGCGTCATCTTTGTTATTTCCAGTGGCGGGCAGAGGTTTTCTAAAAGAAAATCCGCATCTGCATGCAATTTGCCACTTTTATATTTTATTTTATTATCAAAATCTTCTAACTTAAGAGCCCAACGCGCTAATCCTCCGTTCGGGTCCATAATTTTCTTTAAATAACATAAAGCGTGATGTCAGTAACAATTGTGTCCTTCTCTCCCCAGATAAGCGGACGAAAGTTGTTGAGCGCTACAATAGCGGCTAATATTTCTTTCTCACTGTTAGTGTAATTAATCTCAGCGCCTCTGAGTGTTCTAGACCCATAGGCGACGGGATGGAACGCTCCATCCCGCTCCTGCAATAACACTCCGCCGATGCCGAAGTTCGAAGTATCGACGTGGAGTCCTGTCTTATCACCTCGGCGGAAATGCACGAGTACTGGCGCGGTAGTCAGTTTTGTTTTTAACAGATCGAAAGCTTGTTCCTTTTGTGTGGGCGGAGCGCGAGCAACATCTCTTTTTATTAAGTTGTACTGCGGCGCGGCTATCCGAGAATAATTCTCGACTAACTTTCTGTAATAGTTTGTTAATCCCAAAAATCTGTATTTGCTTAACTGTACGTGGCGCGCGCGCGTCCTTGACTGCACGTAACTTTTTCTCATCGGGGCGTACCCCATTTTTATTGACTACGAATCCAAGCAGATGGGTTTCTTGTTCAGCGAATAAACATTTTTCTGGTTTAAGACGTAGTCCGGCTTCGCGTATTCTGCCTAGTATGCGGACGAGAGTATCTAAATACTCTTCCAATATTTTTCCGTAAATAATTATATCATCAATACAACTCATCGCACCCTTGTATCTCAGAATAACTTAACAGCCTGTCCGCGTGTAATTGATAACAGGCGGGAGCCGTCTTGAGTCCAAATGGCATTTTCTTAAATAGAAATAACCCTTCGGAACTGATAAAAGCAGTTTTTGGTCGATCCGCCTCTCTTATCCCTACCTGCCAATAGGAAGAAAGCATATCTAACGAACCAAAATATCGAGCTTCTCCGAGATAACTCATCATATCTTCGATAACGAAGAGGCTAATTCCATCCCTCTGTCACCGCGTTGAGCTTGCGATAATCAACATAAAACCGAATATTTTGTCCTTTTTTGTAACTAGTGCAACTGGACTGGCCCACGCTGAGAACGATGGTTCAATTATATCATGTGCGAGCATCTCTTGAACCTGCTCCCTGATAATATCCTTTTGAGCATGTGAGACGCGCCAAGGCATCTGTTTAATCGGAACGGCGTTCCCTGTATTTATTTTCAATTCAGCCCACGTAGTGAACCCGAGTTCTGCCATTGACGCCGCAAAACAATCTCTATACGATTCTAGCAAGTCCGTGAGACTTTTCTTTTGNTTCATCTCCGACGGTGGGTTAGGACTGTCTCTTATACACATCTGTCTTAACCCTGACAAGGGGTATTATCCATTATATTAATTGTTCCCAGAGTCATTCCAGCGAATAAAGCAACATTAGAATTTGTTAAATTTTTTATCAAAACTTTGCTCAATACTTGTTCCCCAGACGCAGTTCGCGTGATAAGGTCTAGGTGTTTCAACCCAGAGGGCGTATTACAACCTCTCTTTCATCGTAAGGAGAAATTCTAACGTCGTTCGCAAGGATTATTTTTATCCCTGGTTCTTGGTGATCTATTTCCACCACATTAATGCGAGATATTTCCCATGAATGTCCGTCACTTAATGGGATAACGTATTAATCGTTCTTACATGTGAATTCCAAAATATTATCGCAAATATCTACAGAGGCATTGTGTTCCCTTAAAAATGGCGAGCCGAGAATAGCTGAAATATTGCAATCTGAAATAACATTAAATAACACGGAAAGACAAGCATCTTGGAACTGTACTTCGAGAGAAACCGTTCCTAGAATAAGTAATTCACTATCACCGAGAGTTTTTGCTCAGTGAGAGGCTGGCAGTAATTCAAAGCACAGCGACTGCTACTTTCTGAGATAAAATATTTATTGAGCTTCCTGTGTCGAGAACAAATATAACGGATATTCCCCGAATGTCTCCTACTACGGACGGGAGGCCGGACGTTGCGCCCGCTCGCGCAACCCGTTTTTTTCGTGCGTCGGGCGCGTGTTCGCGCGGTCCCCTAAGGGCGGGCGTTTGCGAGCGTCTTGGCACGATTTCGCAAAATGGCACAATTTCTCACAATTAAAGCAAATTAAGCGGCAATCGCGGGCTTTGTCTTGCCAACCGCGCCCGTGAATGAGCGCATTCCCCTCCCTCACCGCACCAGGCGAGGATACGGAGCGCCCGAATCCTGCATCACGCTCGTAAGCGCCTGGTTGACGGCGAAGGGGATGGCCGCTCCCGTGAGCGCCCGGAGGGCGGCCTTCGCGTCCCTGCCGCCGCAGGAGGGAGACCATCTTCCCCAGAAGTTTCTCGAGTGTCCCCGGGGTAGCCGGAGGCGTCGGGGGGGGGGGCTGGGGCGGTAGCGCATATACCTCTTGAGCAAAACGTTCTCGCGTTTCCTCGACTAATCGCGCAATGTCGAGTAATTTCGAAATGGAGTCGGGCTGAAGCGGCAGGATTTTCTCCACAAAAGGTAACTGTAAACCGCGGAGGATATGATCCACTCGTTCAGATTCGGGCATGGCCGGATCGATTTTCTTACAAAGTTTAAGGACGTCAAAGACGTATGCTTCGAGAGATTCCTTTTTACCCTGCTTGCGCGTACGTAAACGAACAATAACTTTCTCGTGGCTGCCGGTCGGGTGGAACGCCTGCTTGACCGTATCCCAACATTTTAAGTCTTGATTATCCGTCATGAAGACGTCAAACCTCGCACTCGCACGTAGATAACAAGGAAAATATTGAATTTTTTCTACATCCGTCCAACTATAAACAGAAGCGGCCTGTAAAAACTTCTCAAGAAAAGATTCCGTATGCGATTTATCGCCCGAGAATTCACCGACGTCGATCTTGGGAATGCGGTGTCGAGGGGCGGGGGCAGGCGTGGCGGGCGGAGTCGTCATGACTCCGGAAAAAGCGGCTGGGGGAGACGTTACCGTAATAACGGGAGTCAAACGGTCTGTCTGAGGGGAGGCGGGCGGCGCCTCTCGAAAATGAAAGGAGACGTCTGCGTCAAGACTGCGAGCAGAAGCCGGTGAAACCGGAACCTCAAGGCGCGCTATTAGACTACCATCAGAAGATTCATCAACAATGTGGAGGTGAGCGCCCTTCTGGGAACGAGTGAGACGTGAGGACATGCCCCCATTAAAGCGTCAAACGTTCGCTAAAATCGGGAAAACTAAATATCAAAAGACTCAAGCCCGAAAATGATACATTAGTGATCGGAATCGGTGAGAATGAAAATAAGGAAAATATCATATTAAGCAACACCATAAGGAGAGCCACAACACAAAATCACATATGGGGTACACAAAAAACAAACAAAAAAACGAAAACAAAAGCGTCTGTAAAGAGCAAGACATGCACAATGTAATACAAAAATAAGGAAACCAAATACCAAGACCAACGAACAGGAGTGAGAGAAAAATCGTTAAAACGATTGTTTAACAGGTGAAAACAATCGAAAAACTGCCGTTTTTCAATATTTCTCTAGCAAACAGCAATATCGAGGAAAAACCGGCGCCTTCCACCATGTCACATCGGAGCCCGCCTCTTATTGGATACTGAGACAGTTTTCATCTCCGACGGTGGGTTAGGATTACACAATTTTAGATTTAGAGTAACTCGCTTGGACTGCTATGTCATAGGTCTTGGTGAGAGGTTAAAAACATGAACTCGTGCAAAATATTAATAGAATTTAATTAATTACAGAGCCCTGAGTGGGCTAGAAAATAATCGGTTACATTACTGCCCTTCTGGGCGAATGATTACAACATTCTAATATAGCTATCCGTAAGGGTTGCTCGTGTCGAGATCCGACAATATTCCAAGTTGTTCATACCATCGGGGAGTTCGTTCGGTCCAAAGTTGATGACTACCCTCGTAGCTACGGTGATGGATTTGTCGGCGGCTTGTCTGACGGCAGCGCAGCGCTCGGCCCTCGGGGTCCGTCGAGTCTCTCGTACAACGACCAGAGGAAGAAGAAGACCTTTCTGATACGTGTCCTTTGCCTTACGTAAGTTCGTGACGAGGGCGCGGGGGTCGGTGGGCGCCCTGGGCTACGCCTTGGTGGGGTGATGGAGACGTGTGACCATAAGGATTCAATACTAAGGCGTAAGTGGTGGGGATTATCCATGGAGATGGAAAAAGTTGCACACGACACTTCATTGTCGTGGAGAAGTAGATGGGCGTTGTCTATATATTTAGATGCAACAAGGAAGAAAGAGGGGGAAAAGTCATATGGAGGGGACTTGAGGGTGCAGCTGCGTCGGCCGTGTCATCGTCCTGTGTGTCATTTTGGTTGACCACACAGAAAAAT
>NNCF01126244.1:0-11934 GCA_002313205.1 Laupala kohalensis | reverse complement strand
CTTTTGAAACGCGTGCAGTGTTGGTGTTCGGAGTTAGGTGAATACTATGTATATTGCAAATGGTATTCAAGTGCAATGAAATCACTCATTATTATATTGTTATTATATAATTTATTATATAATATATATGTATTATATAGTGCATTATATAATTTATTATATATAAAATAGAGCGNTATTATATATAAAATAGAGCTTATGGGCAGAAAGATGGATGAATGTTGGGAAATAAGTAATCGTTCTTTCCATCCCTATATTTCAAACAATTGATCACAAGAAAGTAACAATTGCTACGTAATTTTACATGAAAAGCCATGATTAACTGTTGATCTGTAACGTGAACCCGAGTTCCACCACAGGGATGAAAAATATTTCGTATCGTTTCCCTGCCGTCAAAAACGACGTTTAATTATTATTTTCCATAATATTTAGTCACATACAAAGGAAAAAAATGATCACACAGGAAGAGCATTTGTGTAATATAGTGCTTTTATTTAATCTAAAACAATATTTTTGAGTGAAAATGCAGACATTTTAGTCGGTTCTGACGTATGTAAATGAACTTTTTGTACTTTGTGATTGTAAGTTATGAGTTGCGTACAAAAAGTTATGAGTTGCTTTTTTGTAACATTATTTGCAAGGAAGAATCCGCTGAATATTGATAAAATCCAATGAAAAAAGTCGAATAAAAACAAAAATTATTTCTTAAAACAAATTAAAAAGTATTTAATACAATGGAATGAATTAGTCATAAGCAAAAGAATTAGGACGTTTCATGTCCTTTAAATTGACGTCTCATGGTATTCTCCTTCTGTGAAAGAGAATAATCTCTCATGAAGTACACCAGCAGTAATCTACCGTCACTTTCAAATTCCAGTTCCCTAAATGACGTCTTTTCATAGGTTTTTTCAACTTGATGAAATCTCCCTCTGTTCGTCACAAAATTTTCGAATTTTGTTTTGATGATTATTTTTCTATCATGTAAGGCTTTTTATGAAGATATTTTTTTAAATCGGCATGCACAAAATATTGAAGAACATCAAAATCCAAAATGTAAAATCCAAAATCGTGTTGCCTTGTGTAGCTGTATCACGAATTCTATTTTAGCATTTGTAGAAATATATCGGGATGAGAAAACGGTCAAAATTGGATCTTCATGTCTCAAAATTCGTTAGTTCTTGGATATTGATTTTAAACGAAAATACAAACTTTTGGATTTTTCTGATTGTCGGTTTTACAGTTATTAATTATCAAAAATTTTATATTTACATTTCCTAGGCGTTTCGAAATCTTTCAATACCTCTATCTTTAAAAGTATTTGATGTAGATAGATGAGATTGGCGACATTTTCTTCATATATTTTATACTTTTATATTTTGCGCAACTAAATTATGTTAAAAAGTGATTTTTTTAATATTTCATAAACATTCCTTTTAATCTTCAAAACTGGAACTTTTAATTTTTAAAAAAGAAATATATCTTCGTTTAAGAACCATTTTAATACATATGAGTTTCGAAAACCCAACATACACGGTTAAAACGATCGTGCAGGTAAACTGATCACTAAACACCTGGAGCGGGCAGTCAACTCTTGCTTACAGGTGTGTCTTGCGCCTGCGCAATTCTTGAAAATTGAGATTGCTGCTTAAAAGATATTTAATCAGTATGCCGTGGGATACCACGAGGTGAAAACGCGTCTAGTCCCGCCAATAGTTGAAGAGAATTAGTTCCCACTTACACTAACAGGGAGCACCAATGACCCGAGCACCCTAGACCGCAGGGTGGACTGTTCTTAGATAGTTGAAAATCGTCGTCAGCTGTCGTTTGCTAGGAGTCGGAGAAGGAGTAAACTACGTATTGTATCTTTATTAAATTCATTTTTTGGTCATTTTTCCACACTGAAACAACTTATAACAATTCGCATTATTAAATAGTGCATAGAATTCAATGCATTATTGATCTAACCAATAAAAAGTTATATTGACAATGAAACTGTATTTTAGAGCACCGAATCAGATAATTTTTTTCCTCAACAATAAACTTTTTATTCTCTTCCTTAATCTTGTTGGTTATTTGTTAGAAAAGGTTGCTGTGTGCTGGAGAGGTGAACGCGTTTGGAGCTCTTATGTTTTGTGTTAACAATATGTGTGAAATTTGAGGATAGGATGAGTATGAAATCATATTGAAATACTATTTTTTTATAGCAATGCACAGTAAATTGACTGATTTGAAACTGTTTCAATCTCTTTTTGTAAAGTTTAATTTAATGGCACTATACATGTTACCATAAATTCGAAGGTGCCATAGGAAATATAAAATTTGTTCATTTAATATTATATTATAATAAGTTTTTATTTGTAGTTATTTTTCTCGATTTGTTTTTTTAAATTTTTAGTACACTACTATTTTTCAATAAAAATCATATAATATTGAGTCATGAAAGTCCCATTTTAGGCGATTTCACATGGAATGACTAACTGAGGAGAAGGGAGTTCAAACTTGTGCAGTACATAAATATCTACACAAAAACAATAAACAAACTTAACTGAGAACTAAGGTACTCAAGCGATCCCAAATCCTTTATTGAATGAACATTGTCATTGTTAACTAGCTAAAGATGACATTAACATTAACAAAAATTAACATTTAATCGTAGTGCTATATCAATTATTTATTACTCACATCATTTTTTACAATTCCAGATGTACAACGTTCTGTCGACGATCAGATACTTTTATAACATTGATATTCTTACAATTTTAGATAGATTACTGGAAGTCGCAAAGTGAATCATAATTTGTTTTGCTATAATATAAACGAAAAGTATTGAGGTATCAGTAACGAATGGATGATATTCTAATTTTTATTTTGGTTATTTCTAAGAGTTTCAAAGGCAAGCGTTTAATGATCGTGTGTTTACCGGCTTAGAAAAAAACAATCAATATTGCAGTGTTTAGAAGTTTGAGACTTGATATTTCTGTATTATATTTCTTCCGTTTTAGTTTCAGAAATGTCTTGTCACAACACAGCATACGAGATATTCCCTTATTATTTAATAAGCAATTTGAAAATTTTCTACGTAAAATGTTACTCCATAATATTTTGATGTATTTCCTTTCATTTATTTGATATTTTGTCACTATCGAGGGATTTATGAAACCGCTGTGTTGGTGCTTAAACAGAAGGACAAATATGGGTCGATGCGAAGTCATGGAGGAGGGTGAAACCGATTCCACCAGGCTGCAAGTGAGTACGGCGACGGTTAGTCGAGGAGGCTGGTGGGAGCTGCCTGCGAGAAGCGATGAAATGTGACTGCAGCGCTCAGTAGCAAGCGTTAAAATAAAAAAGCGACTGCAGCTCTAAGTGGCGAGTGTTAAAATTAGAATATGATTTCAAAGCTGAGTCCGAATCCTTCTTATTATATGAAAGAAGATAGAAAAGTTTTTCCAGGATTTTTGAGAAAATTGACAAAGGGAAATGGGTCGATGGTTTCCAACGTAGTGTTTTCCTCTCTTGTGAAATAACTTCACTTGTGCTTTTTTAAACTCCAGAAAATGTGCCTCTGATAAAGAAAATTGGAAATATGTGAGTGGATTTTATGTAACGACAGTGGATGGTTTGACTATAATTTCGGGTATATCAATCCTTGCTGAAAATTTGAACTTGTAAGAGCTTATGATTCTGATATATTTACTAACATATTTTTCTGAAGTAAGCATAAAACGTGGCACATGATTAGATGTATTTCGTGAACATTGATTATGAGATACTGAATTCGAAGTATTCCCTTCCTTGAGAAATAAGAATAAATCAAATTTGCTATGTCCTGTGAATTTGATGTGATATACATAGCGTACTAAAACTAATTCTATTAAACCTTTCTATTTTTTTTTCATCAATATTTGTGATGTATGACTCGTGAAAGCACTTATTTACAGAAAATTCTTGTCAGAGCATTCCAATTGTTGGTAATGTTTTGTTTTTATAAATGACAACATTACTATTACACTGATTTTTTTCTTTTATTTCATACCTTCCCTACTGTATTAGTGTCATTTTTAAATATTGTTTTATGCAATGGTCGACGTTTCAGCGCAAATTTTCATACACGATTTTTTTACAAAACAATGGAAAGCAAGTTTTACGAAACTGACTAGTGTATTCTCTTTCACCAAACTGCGTTTACTGCTTCTGTTTCATAATTTTTGACTGTATAGTTAGTTTTCTTTTAAAGGATGGTTTTTAAAGTTGGAAGCACCTCGGCAAAACTTAAAAAAAGCATGAAATTTCCAAATATCATTGCTAGAAATAAACCAAAGATTAAAGTGTTGTAAAACTATATGTTTTAAGTTTAATAATTTATTCCCAATTTTTTGTTAACAATGTTACCTTACGACAAAAGTGGTTTAATGTCCGAAACAAATAAATAAATAAACTTTATTGACAAAAAAGCAGTTGCAAACTTCGTATGATCACATGGGAAGCAATATACTAAGTTTCTCTCCGGAGACAAGCAAGGGACCATCCCATCGATTCCGATCAAGGGCCCATGGGCAGTTGCTGATTTAATATTTACAAAATAAATTATTTAATAAATATCTACTGTTATCCATTTATTATTCAAAATAAATTGTAGATAGTGCAGTAAAAATTCGAGATTTATAAAACAAAAGTATTCATGACATTCCCTCCAAACGAACATCTTAACGAATTACCCGGAGGAAATCCGAAGTAAAACCCGGACCGGGAAAGGGCTACAGAGATAATGTACACAATAGTACCAAAATTGCGAACAGTTAGAAATAAAATATTAATAAACAAAGCAAAAGCATCTTGCAAGTAGTATATTTGTGCCGGTTGTAGTACAGATAAAATAAGGGCTTATCACCAGAAGTTGCGGTTCTACGGTTTGATTGTACTTATCCCAGTTTTAGACAAGAAGTTGCGGTCGATAAGAAGTTATCACTGGAAGTTGTGATTTTCCGGTTGGCAAAATCCCAGTGTGCGTCCCTTATAAGGCTTGTCACCGGAAGTTGCTGTATGTGTTTGCAGGTGTAGAACCAGGTGGTAGGGTGGCAAGGATATTGGTGGCATGAAAAACGCCGCAAAAGGACCCCCGCGCATTCCTTTTTATCTCGTTCTCCCTACCCATTATCAAAATTCTAAAATGGCGGCTAAACCACTTATTCCTAATCCCGCGTTACGTCCTTCGACGTAATTCCTAATGCAGAACCTTAGCCGTTTCGACTTTCTCTTTTTTTAGGTTTCTCTCGTAGTTACAAGGTTTGTTTTGAAATATCCTGGAACCGTCTTCTATTTCAATTTTCCAGCGTCTCCCTAAATTTCAAAAGCGCCCGTCCTTCGTTTTATTAAATTATGTGTCCGTTTTGCACTTTTACTTTTTGTTTTTTTAGGTCTTTTATCTACTGCGCACCGCGTCTTATTTCGGAGGACGTCCTTCATTCGGGGTGGCTGGTTTCTTGATGTTGTTTAGGTACTTTGTTCCGTCACCAATGCCGCGCGCATCAACCGTCTCCTCGCTACCCTTTACGCTCCTTCTTACAATCTCAGCCTCCTCGAGTACGCCACAGTTAAATTTGATGGTTTCGTAATTCTCAATTAAATGTTGTGAATTAAATCCTCATTACAATACAGAAGCTCTCTCAGCACACCTCATGCAGAGCGAAAGGCATCAAGCGGTCGATCGTCAAAACCCATCGGCTCAATTACTATACAGATTGTTTATTTCACGATAATACAAGAATGGATGTTCAACATTGTATTCGATCGAAAGCTTATACGCTTCATTCTATGGAACAACAGAAGCGCTCTTTTCTCAGCTACCATGATAAACGTTATTGGGTGGATAAGACCTCTAGTTTACCGTTGGGCACTTCGGTATTGGTGATGGGCTCTAATGACCTCGATGTTGACGAGCCCTATAGCCCCACAAAAAAAACATTGGTGAGAGTGAGACAAACTCTTGAGTAAACACGGTTTTCGCGCCACCACCCTCGTCGCCACCACCACGTCGCGTACCCGAGCCAGGGGCTGCCAACGCGGAGTGAGAATGAATATTCATGCAACAGAAGAAAGCTCTCTTCTTTGTTTCGATAAGATAATAACAGTGTACCGTGGGGAACTACAACATTGTCGAGATTGCGCCGTCCTCTTGAGTAGACACGCGATAGAAGTGATTGATGCTATGCTTGACCTCATCATGAAGTTGCACGTGGAAAACAGAGCACCACGCACCTTGCAAATCTAGAGTATGTATCCCTCTTGGCATTCATTGAGACGGATCCTGCACTTGTTGGACGTGTACGCGTTATATCTTCAAGCACTCTGGACGCTCTGTCATCCTACCAAAAACTTCCCCCTCCTTTCGATGATGCAGTCCGACAAGGCTGAAAAACAAGTACAGCTCTTAAAGAAACATGTAGATGAAGAGATTTTCATGGGTCGAGAGCTCAATTATGATGAAAATAAACAATTTTGTATACGATTGGAAAAGATTGGACAAAAGCAGCAGCAGCATGAATCGCTACAACAAAAGCAGCACGATTCCCAACTATGTATATGACAAAATTATGCTACATCAAGTTTTAAGCACAAATCGCTATCACTCTCAATCTCTTATCACCCTGCAAAACCGCGAGTTCCGGTGATAAGTTCCTTATCAGGGTCGCAAACTGAGATGTCACTCTATCCGGAAACCACAACTTCCGGTGATAAACATTATCAGTTCTTATCAAGTCGCAAACCGACCTAAGTATCACTGCCATGACGTCATAGCTTTAGCGACTCTTTAGTGGTCGTCGAAGATGAAATATCTCAGCCAGGGAGAGGGATAGACTGTGGTCCTACAATCCACACCTACCGAAAGACCATCTGCTGGGGTACAGGATTTGGACACCTAGTATCCTTTATTCTTTTTAAATTATTTTTGTTTGTTTACTGTAATGTCATGCAATTTTACGCAACGTTACATCATATGATGTAATGTTTCGCAGTGTTACGCAATCTTACAACATGTTACAACTTGTTATGCAATGTTGTGGCAGTTTGAATCCTAACCCTTTCCTCCCTCTTTTTCACCCTCCACCACTTTTACCGCTTCTTTTTTCCCTTTTTCACTTTTCCAGGATACGGACTCTTGGTATCCTTTTTTATCTAAATATTTTTTTCTTTGTTCACTGTAATGTTATGCAATGTTACGCAATATGATGTAATGATACGAAATATTACATAATGGTACGTAATTCTCCATAATGTTACGCAATCTAACATGTTTTGCAATGTTGCACAATCTCGACTCCTTTCCTTCTTCCCGCCATTTTGTTTTCTTTTCCTGTCTTTGCTTCCCCTTTCACCACTTTTTCCCTCCATTTCTTTGTCCACCACCACTTTTTCCCACCTTTTTGCGCCAATTTGTTTCCTATTACGGTGTTATTCTTGCCACCACCTTTCTTGTGACCCTACCACCTGGCTCTACACGGGCAAACGCAAACAGCAAATTCTGGTGATAAGCCTGGACAGGGTTGCGCCCTGGGATTTTGCCAACCGGACAACCGCAACTTTCGGTGATAAGCCTTATATCAACTGCAATTTCCGGTCTAAAACTGGGATAAATATACTTTAACTAGAAAACTACAATTTTCGGTGATGAAGCCTTATCTTATCTGTGCTTTAACCTGCACAAATACACTATTCATGCATGAAAGAGGATATTAAACAATATTTAGAATATAATAACAATGGCGTGATAAATTATAAGAGATATTGTTTCGAAATGAACCTGCAGGTAGAATATCAGACACACCTTGGACTTGGCAGACGCCTCTTGCGTACAAGGTGTGCCACACACTTGCGCAGTTCGTCAGAATTGACGTTCCCGCCTTGAAGATACATTAAATTATTCTCAGTAGGCCGTCGTTTTGCGTCGGCAAAGGTGAATCTTATAACGTGTGTACTCGCTCGCAAAAGGGTAGTTCATACTTACGCCGCCAGGGCGCACCAGTGACCGATTAAAAGATTTGCAGGCAATGTCTCTGAATTCCTGCGTCTGAGAGCGCGGCGGTAGCTCCAACTTGACCGGAGAATAATATGATATTCATCTGTTTCATTTTTATGGTATATTTTTAGGGCTGCCTTTGTACGAGTACGAGACGAAGGAGAAAAAATTCGTATTGTATCGTATATAATTGTTTTATGGTCATTTTTTCATATTGAAACATTTATTTTTCATTCACATTATTTATACTGTGAATTATTTCTTAATTGAACATATTATTGACGGGGCAATTGAATTTATTCACGACAATGAAATACTCTTTTTTATAAGCTCCAATGAGATTAATTTTTCTTCAACAATAGGTGTATATTTTTATTGGAGTGATCTTCCTTGCATTCATTCGTGTCAAAAAAACCTGCTTCAGATTAACCAGAGCAGGCGCTGTGTCGAGAAAGCTGAGTCTTCAAGCTAATTTTCTGTGTTTGTGTGAATAGATATTAACATAACTTATATCATCCGAATTCATATGGAAAACAGTACATATTAGCAGATTGAAACTCTTATTAACTTATTTTATGAAAATTTGTAAATTCTTTTACATTATAGAAACAATAGCAAATTAGAAATCTTTGTGAATGCGTATCTCTTTAAAGATTCAATTTATTTATATCTCTCATATACAAAATTATATCTGAATTATAAGGTCCCCTTTGGCAAAGATTTGTTGACACGCCAGGACTATGAATATTAGCCTTATTGCGACCGTTGTGCTCCTGAACTAGACTGTATTCTAAAGCTGGGGTGGGATTTTAATAGTTATGTCTTAACAAACACGACTACTTCATAAATGTATATGCATGGGAGAGGGAGAATATTTAATTATCTGAATAAAGGTTAACTTGAATTTCGGGGGTTAGAATGACATAAACGGAATTATTCTCTTTTGAATTCTAAAAGTTTGAATGCTCGGAGTAAATTGGCCCCAGAAGATAATTCCGTACCGTAAATGAGAATATACATTTGCAAAATACACGCAGTGAGAAATGTGTTGACTAACAATGTTGGATAAAATTCAGAATGCATAACACATTTTGCTTAGTTTGGAATTCAAATTGTCAATATGGCAAATCCATTTAAGGGTTTCCTGAATATGAATCACTAAAAGTTTTGTTATTTTGACTTATTTTATTTGGGTTCCGTTTAGCGAAAAGGATGCAAGAGAGACAATGAGAAACAATTAATTGTTTGGAGATTCGAAGAATTGAATGAATGTAAATGGGAATGAGGATAATGATATTTAACGTGTCACAAAGCGACATGAGGCTTCCCTCACAGGGCCTCTCGCCACGTGGTGTGGGAGTCTCCCGAGATTTATCATCTCGCTAATTAGAAGGGCTGATAGTGATATTCAGGTTACTTGCCCCCAACAGAGCCTCTCCTTCAACCGCGGTGCCCAGCCGCGAGAGATAGGGACCACTTCCTGTTTTTGTATGTGGGATAGATGCGTAATTCCCCGGAAAGTGACACAGGGCCGCGTGACTACGCGTGGCAGTCATCCCATACAATCCCCCACCATATGACGATCCCTCCCACTTTCTTAATAAACGCATCTTAACTTATGGACAACGCCCTGCCATTTCTACCAGTTCCTCGATGGGCCGTGTGCAACTTTTCCATCTCTACAGAAAATCCCCCCCATCTCAACATAGCGCTGGATCCTTACGGACACGCGCCTCCCCCACCTTGTCAGGGTGTTGGCTCAAGGATTCTTCACCCCCCGAACACCCCTCGATCTTACTTAAGCCATGGGCAAAGCCTTACTACTCTCTCTCCGCTCGGGTCTTCTTCGCTCTCCTGTCTGCTCGACTCTCGACGACGGCTACGAGGACTCCGAGTCTCCGAGTACGATTGAGTCACCTCTCTGCAGTGGACCCGTCACCGTGGCCACTGCCGTGGATTCCAGCACCCCGGCGAATGAACTCTCCGATGGTATGAACTTGGAACATTGTCGGATCCCGACACTAGCAGCCCTTACGGCAAGCTATGCTAGAACGTTGTAATTCACGCCGTACTCAAGTACAGCGATGTAATCAATTGTTTTTACGCCCACTTAGGGCTTTAACAATTCAGAAAATCTCTCTAACTTATGTGCATGAGTTATTATTTCAACCTCCTACTAACACCTATGAAAGGACACTGCCAAGCGAGTCCCTCTAGATCTAAGTCTGACTATACTTACCCACCAATGGGGATAAACACCGCCTCAATATTGAACTGAGGCGGGACCCATTGCGACATTGTGAAGGCGCCGGCTTTTCCGGCTTTTATTTTTTTTGCTGTTTACTGAGAATATCTTGAAAAAATTAATTTTTCGATTGTTTTAGTTTTAAACAATTGAGTTCAGTATTTTTCTCTCACCCCTGTCAGAAGGTCCTGGTATTTGGTAATCTGTGTTTTTATTGCTGTGTGCATGTACTGCTCTTTACAGAAGCATCATTTGTTTTATGTTTGTTTTCGGGGGTGTGTTGTAATCCTCCCCCGCGAGTGACTTTGTATTTGTGGCTCTCCTTTTAGCATTGCGTCATTTAATATTTTGCTTCCGCTCATTTTGCGTAATGTATTAACGTTGAGCCCCCCGTCTTCCTGAATGTTTGATATTTTCATGGGGGAATGTCCTCACGTCTCACTCGCTCACAGAAGGGCGCCCATCTCCACATTGTAGACGAGATTTCTGATGGTAGTCTAATAGCAAGGCTTCAAGTGCCAGTTTCCCCTGCGTCTGCGCGCAGTCTAGACGTAGACGAATCATTTGACCTCCCACACGCGCCGCATTCTACCCCTTTTAAAGGCCCCGTTTTAAAGCTCCCGTCTCCCCCGCCTGCTTTTTCCGGCGGAATGGCAAGCCCCTCAGGCGAAACGGCGCAACCAGCGCTGGCTCAGCCGTCAACAACCCCTCGTCACCGTACTCCGAAAATCGACGTCGGTGAATTCTCAGGTGATAAATCGTGTACAGAATCTTTCCTTGAAAAATTTTTACAGGCCGCTTCCGTGTATTGCTGGACGGATGTAGAAAAAATTCAGTATTTTCCTTGTTATCTCCGTGCGACCGCGAGCGCGTGGTTTGACGTCTTCATGACGGATAATCGGGATTTAAAATGTTGGGATGTTGTGAACCAAGCTTTTGAAAAGGCATTCCACCCTACTGGCCAACGTGAAAGGGTTATTGTTCGCTTGCGTACGCGCAAGCAAGGGAAAAAAGAATCGCTCGAAGCATACGTCTTTGACGTCCTTAAACTTTGTAAGAAAATCGATCCGGATATGTCCGAATCTGAACGAGTGGATCATATACTCCGCGGTCTACAGCTACATTACGTAGAGAAAATCCTACCGCTTCAACCTGACTCAGTTTCGAAGTTACTCGATATTGCGCGAGTAGTTGAGGAAATACGTGAGCGATTTGCTCAGGAAGTATACGCCGTACAATCTCAGACGGCGCACCCGCCCCCGTCCCCGGCTGTCTCAGCGACGGTCGAGAAGCTCTTAGGGGAAATGCTTTCGTCCCTGCGGCGGCTGGAACGTAGCCGCCAGCCAAACACGTACGAGCGTGGCCCGGAGTTCGAACGCAACCAGAACTCGTACGACCAACGCGCTAGCTTTCAGCGTCCTCATAACTCCTTCGAGCGCGACGCCGAATTTCGACGCCTCGCGCCCGTAGTTAGAGGGGGGGAATGCTGGGCGCAGTTGGCGACAGGACAGAGCTCGCGATGGACGGTTAATCTGCTATAATTGCAATAAGCTCGGCCATTTTTCGAACTCATGCCCTGATGCTCGCCAGCGCTTAGGCGAGCAAGCCAACGCACGCCCGTCGCATGAAAAAAACGGGCAGCGCAATGGAGCGCAGCGTCCAGCCTCCCGACCAT
>NNCF01126243.1:515753-533032 GCA_002313205.1 Laupala kohalensis | reverse complement strand
GAGGAGATGAGGTAGGAGCAGAAGGAGGAGATGAGGTAGGAGCAGAAGGAGGAGATGAGGTAGGAGCAGAAAGAGGAGATGAGGTAGGAGGAGGAAGAGGAGATGAGGTAGGAGCAGGAGGAGGAGATGAGGTAGGTGCAGGAGGAGGTGTAGGAGTGGGTAATGGGGCAGGTGGATGATGTGAGGTCAGATGTGAAGCTAGGAGAGAACCGAAGTGCTGTTTCCCAGACGGTTTCAGGTGTAAACCGTGCTGGGTAAAGTCCTTGGCAGTCAGGTGTGGTTGCAAATCAAAAAATGTTATTTTTGTGTCTGCCAGGTGATGTTGTAGGGAGATGTTTGCCAGGTTAATTTCGTGGTTTATTTGTGGAACGTTGAAGCGTGGAGGCAGGCTAGAGAGCACTATGTTCGTGTGTAAAGAGGCCTTTTTTAGTTTTTGTAGATGTTCAGACGCGTTGAAATGACCACCCAAGTTAATNCACTATGTTCGTGTGCAAGGAGGCCATTTTTAGTTTTTGTAGATGTTCAGACGCGTTGAAATGACCACCCAAGTTAATATCGTTCTGCCCACCTATGATGATTACTGTGTCCCGCTCTGTTAGTTTTTTAGTGAAAGTGTCCAGTTCTCGAATAACTTCAGCCAAACGAGCGTTTGGCTTAAAGAAACCGGAGACTGAGAACTGGCTAGGAAGCAATCCACGCAATACGGAGGACATCTGACGACCGTGCGAATCAGCTAGTATGAGCACGTTTGATTTCTGCGTGGAAGTGTTGGTATCATCTCTGGATAGCACTACTTTACGTGGTTTTGGGCGGCTGTGCTTACCAGTGCGTGGTGTGCGAACAGGTCTGGGTACTGGACGGGAGGGGATGAAACGAGTAGGTAAGGGAGGAAACAGGGACATGTCATCTAACACACTAAACCTATTCTGAGTGAAGAGTTGGGGTGGTGCATGCGTCGTTGGTTTAACCGGGTGATAGCAGTTGGAAGGACGGCGAGAATTCCTAACTGTAGTCCAACCGCCGATCGTTTTCTTATTGACCTCTTCCAGCGCACTGATTCGTGTGTCAATATACTGTACCATGTCATTGTACGCCTTCTGAAGATCAGCTTTGAATGAGTTGAGGAATGCGATAGTGTCCACTGTTGTGAGATAGTTAGCAACTGGACGACAAAAGCAAATGAGAATACACGAAAAATGACAACTAACACTGAATGAAGGATGTTTGTATAATAATATATTTGTTACTACGGAAGTTACAAATGAGATAATAAATAAATTAAATATACAAACAAACCGACGACAAAAATTATTGAAAAACTTATTTAGGGCGATCACTGGAGATTAATTAATTCGATAATATNATATTGTGTTAAAATGTAAATAAATACGAAAGAATCAAGAACAACGAATTGTAAAATAATGTAATAATTCTATGAATTGGGTGCAACAATGGGGCAGGGTTTAAATAAGTAAATAAACAAACCGACTACTAAAATCACAGAAGTAATTTAGGATGACAACTGCAGATAAATTAATTCCACAATAACTAAGGCAATATTATGTTAAATTGTAATGAATAGCTACAAAAAGATCACGAAAACAAATGGTAAAATATTGGAATAATTCTATTTACGACGACGAAACTTGAGCAGTGCAACAATAGAGTACGTTATTTGTAAGTTAATAATGATGTAATAGTATACGCACCAGAAAATCTAAATACAGCAAAATAATTAATTTTAATGCACCAAGAAGTTAAATTTATGATTCCGTTTGTACTTACGTAAACTTTATCACACCTTTGAATGAAGCACTGAATGAAAACAATATGAAATTATATTTGGTCCGTTGAGTTTGAAAACCTTAGGAAATGTTTTTAGTGTTTTTTCACTTAACACTCACACAGAACAAAGAATTTTACACTACAATGAAAGTTGGGATCTAAATACAACTACTGATCACAAAAGCTCGAAAAAATAAAATAATTAGAAAGATTATACTGAAAAATAGAGAGAGCTCATTCACAACCGCAGCTAACGCCAGGAGCAGGCTAGCCAATCCCATTAGGCCTACTCTTCCATCTAACGAACAATAATGACTACTACCTTAATTTTTACATATATACTTGCATATATACATACATGCATACATGTATACATACATACTTCCCTGTGTACATACATGTATACAGGCATGTATGTATGCATACATGTATACATACATACTTCCGTGTACATACATGTATACAGGCATGTATGTATGTATACATGCACACATGTATACATACATACTTCCCTGTGTACATACATACAGGCATGTATGTATGTATACATGCATACATGTATACATACATGCATATGATTTAGGAGTTCCATCGATGTCGATGCTTTCTCGTCATCTCGTATCTGTGCATTTGTCACTTCGGGTATGACTGGCCAGGGCTGCTTTAGATCTGCAGCTTTTTCCGCATTTGGTACACACCCATTGACTGGTTGAAAGTGAAGGTTGCGACATCGGTGATAGATGTATGGGAGTTGCTCGCGGAGTTTGGGAAAGTTTCTCCCTGTATCTTGGATCAATTCTGACAGGTCTGATGTTGTTGTCTTAGTCTTCTGGATGTCTGTCGCACGTGGCTGTTTAGACCAGACCCGGACTTTACTTCAAAGTCACATTCAGTGCATTTTAGATTTGGTGACACAGTTGTTTTTTCTTCTTCTATTCGTTTCTGTTGTTGTTGAGTTTGTTTTTTCAAGGGATGACTTATGGGTTTGTTTTAAATGTGAATGGACATAATCTCTTTCTGATCTGCCATCTCGAGTAAATGGACAGAGAGGGCATTTCCATGTATAAATGTCTTCTTCTTGGCGTCTCTCTATTCTTACTTTTTTGATCTCCATGCTTTGCTTATGTTTTTCTGTCACTAATTCTTTGATTTTCTTCTTCCATTCATTTCTGTTTGCAGCAAGGTTCCTCCAATTGTGAAGGTTAACATTTAAGTGTTTCAAGTCTTCTTTTACTGTGTCTACCCAGCGCTTTTTTGACTTTTGCTGCTGTCTTGTGTCTATTGTGAGTTCTGAGAACGCAATTTGTTGGGGTAGTCTATGTACTTCCATTCTACTGACATGTCCAGTCCATCTTAGACGTCTTGTTCTTATGTCTTCAATTGTGAGCATGTTTGCTTTCTCAAGAATTGTTACATTTGGTATTTTATCTTCCCATTTTATGTGCAATTTAGACCGGAGACATCGGAGGTGGAATGCGGTCAGAATTTTNTTCGATTCAGTCTTCCGAATGCTCTACTTCGATTCAGTCTTCCGAATGCTCTACTTCGATTCAGTCTTCCGAATGCTCTACTTCGATTCAGTCTTCCGAATGCTCTACTTCGATTCAGTCTTCCGAATGCTCTACTTCGATTCAGTCTTCCGAATGCTCTACTTCGATTCAGTCTTCCGAATGCTCTACTTCGATTCAGTCTTCCGAATGCTCTACTTCGATTCAGTCTTCCGAATGCTCTACTTCGATTCAGTCTTCCGAATGCTCTACTTCGATTCAGTCTTCCGAATGCTCTACTTCGATTCAGTCTTCCGAATGCTCTACTTCGATTCAGTCTTCCGAATGCTCTACTTCGATTCAGTCTTCCGAATGCTCTACTTCGATTCAGTCTTCCGAATGCTCTACTTCGATTCAGTCTTCCGAATGCTCTACTTCGATTCAGTCTTCCGAATGCTCTACTTCGATTCAGTCTTCCGAATGCTCTACTTCGATTCAGTCTTCCGAATGCTCTACTTCGATTCAGTCTTCCGAATGCTCTACTTCGATTCAGTCTTCCGAATGCTCTACTTCGATTCAGTCTTCCGAATGCTCTACTTCGATTCAGTCTTCCGAATGCTCTACTTCGATTCAGTCTTCCGAATGCTCTACTTCGATTCAGTCTTCCGAATGCTCTACTTCGATTCAGTCTTCCGAATGCTCTACTTCGATTCAGTCTTCCGAATGCTCTACTTCGATTCAGTCTTCCGAATGCTCTACTTCGATTCAGTCTTCCGAATGCTCTACTTCGATTCAGTCTTCCGAATGCTCTACTTCGATTCAGTCTTCCGAATGCTCTACTTCGATTCAGTCTTCCGAATGCTCTACTTCGATTCAGTCTTCCGAATGCTCTACTTCGATTCAGTCTTCCGAATGCTCTACTTCGATTCAGTCTTCCGAATGCTCTACTTCGATTCAGTCTTCCGAATGCTCTACTTCGATTCAGTCTTCCGAATGCTCTACTTCGATTCAGTCTTCCGAATGCTCTACTTCGATTCAGTCTTCCGAATGCTCTACTTCGATTCAGTCTTCCGAATGCTCTACTTCGATTCAGTCTTCCGAATGCTCTACTTCGATTCAGTCTTCCGAATGCTCTACTTCGATTCAGTCTTCCGAATGCTCTACTTCGATTCAGTCTTCCGAATGCTCTACTTCGATTCAGTCTTCCGAATGCTCTACTTCGATTCAGTCTTCCGAATGCTCTACTTCGATTCAGTCTTCCGAATGCTCTACTTCGATTCAGTCTTCCGAATGCTCTACTTCGATTCAGTCTTCCGAATGCTCTACTTCGATTCAGTCTTCCGAATGCTCTACTTCGATTCAGTCTTCCGAATGCTCTACTTCGATTCAGTCTTCCGAATGCTCTACTTCGATTCAGTCTTCCGAATGCTCTACTTCGATTCAGTCTTCCGAATGCTCTACTTCGATTCAGTCTTCCGAATGCTCTACTTCGATTCAGTCTTCCGAATGCTCTACTTCGATTCAGTCTTCCGAATGCTCTACTTCGATTCAGTCTTCCGAATGCTCTACTTCGATTCAGTCTTCCGAATGCTCTACTTCGATTCAGTCTTCCGAATGCTCTACTTCGATTCAGTCTTCCGAATGCTCTACTTCGATTCAGTCTTCCGAATGCTCTACTTCGATTCAGTCTTCCGAATGCTCTACTTCGATTCAGTCTTCCGAATGCTCTACTTCGATTCAGTCTTCCGAATGCTCTACTTCGATTCAGTCTTCCGAATGCTCTACTTCGATTCAGTCTTCCGAATGCTCTACTTCGATTCAGTCTTCCGAATGCTCTACTTCGATTCAGTCTTCCGAATGCTCTACTTCGATTCAGTCTTCCGAATGCTCTACTTCGATTCAGTCTTCCGAATGCTCTACTTCGATTCAGTCTTCCGAATGCTCTACTTCGATTCAGTCTTCCGAATGCTCTACTTCGATTCAGTCTTCCGAATGCTCTACTTCGATTCAGTCTTCCGAATGCTCTACTTCGATTCAGTCTTCCGAATGCTCTACTTCGATTCAGTCTTCCGAATGCTCTACTTCGATTCAGTCTTCCGAATGCTCTACTTCGATTCAGTCTTCCGAATGCTCTACTTCGATTCAGTCTTCCGAATGCTCTACTTCGATTCAGTCTTCCGAATGCTCTACTTCGATTCAGTCTTCCGAATGCTCTACTTCGATTCAGTCTTCCGAATGCTCTACTTCGATTCAGTCTTCCGAATGCTCTACTTCGATTCAGTCTTCCGAATGCTCTACTTCGATTCAGTCTTCCGAATGCTCTACTTCGATTCAGTCTTCCGAATGCTCTACTTCGATTCAGTCTTCCGAATGCTCTACTTCGATTCAGTCTTCCGAATGCTCTACTTCGATTCAGTCTTCCGAATGCTCTACTTCGATTCAGTCTTCCGAATGCTCTACTTCGATTCAGTCTTCCGAATGCTCTACTTCGATTCAGTCTTCCGAATGCTCTACTTCGATTCAGTCTTCCGAATGCTCTACTTCGATTCAGTCTTCCGAATGCTCTACTTCGATTCAGTCTTCCGAATGCTCTACTTCGATTCAGTCTTCCGAATGCTCTACTTCGATTCAGTCTTCCGAATGCTCTACTTCGATTCAGTCTTCCGAATGCTCTACTTCGATTCAGTCTTCCGAATGCTCTACTTCGATTCAGTCTTCCGAATGCTCTACTTCGATTCAGTCTTCCGAATGCTCTACTTCGATTCAGTCTTCCGAATGCTCTACTTCGATTCAGTCTTCCGAATGCTCTACTTCGATTCAGTCTTCCGAATGCTCTACTTCGATTCAGTCTTCCGAATGCTCTACTTCGATTCAGTCTTCCGAATGCTCTACTTTGTTGATTAATTCTGTTCTCTACCTCGGAGTTGGCCGTTCCATTGGACGTTATTTGGCTGCCTAGGTATTTGAATGCACTCACTGTTTCATTAGGTATGTCATCAATGGTAATGACCGCGTGTGGTCAGTTAATGAACATGCATTTTGTCTTCTCTTTGCTGACTTGTAGTCCAAGTCTACGGGCAGTTTCGGTGATGGTGTTTAGAAGTTCTTGGAGTCCTTCAGAAGAATCAGCTACGAGAGCACAGTCGCCTGCAAACATGAGGTCTTGAGATTTTGGTGTTTCATTTTTATTTTTCATTTCGGGCCTCTTCCAGAGAACATATTGTAGTCGGTAAATGATGTTTGTTCCATGTGGGCATTTTTGAGCGACGTTTTTGACTATGACATGGATGTAAATAAGGAAGAGCAGCGGTGCCAGAACGCAGCCTTGCCGGACTCCAGTCTGGACTCGGAACGGAGGTGCTTCGGAATTTTCAGTTCTTACTGTTGCTGATGTTCCTTCTTGCATTGATTCGAGTATTGTCAGGTTGGTCGGTGTGCATTTAACTCGCTCTAATATGGTGAATAGAACTTCACGGTTGACTGAGTCGAAAGCTTTACTGATGTCGATAAATGCTATACTTAATTCGGAATTTTGCTCGATTGTTTTATCTATGATCCGTCGGATTGAAAAGAACAAATCGATGGTTGATCTACTATTTCGGAATCTACATTGCGAGTCTCTGAGTACCGTCTGTGTGTGATGTTAAGCGGTTGTGTAGTATTCTTGAGAGAAATTTATCTGCGATGGAGATCAGAGAAATTCCACGATAGTTGTCGCATTTCATTCTGCTGCCTTTTTTATGAATGGGCACTATCAGTGAGGTTTTCCATTCTTGCGGGATTTTCTTTTCTCTCCAGATGTTTGAGTAGACTGCTGAGAGATTGTGCTCTGTTTTTTTTTCGGCTTTCAGCATTTCCGCGGTAATAGTGTCTGCTCGTGGAGATTTGCAGTTTTTCATTTCAGATTCGCCATTCCTATTTCTAGTGTTGTTGTACAGTTGTTGTTAAGATTGCCACCGCATTCAAAATCCGTATTGAGTGTGGATGTGTCTACGTCGTGATGCTAATTGTACACATTTTCCATGTTGAAGACGTTCGTCTTGGTTAAGGATAACTTCACCTTTTTGGTTTTATATTAGGATTGCTGGTTCTTTTACAGGTCGTATGACGGATGTAATACATTTATACATGTTGTAAGTGTCGTTTATGTTCATGCACGACTGTATTTCCTTGGTTTTATTGATCCTCCATTCGTTCTTTAAGAGTCGTAGTTGTTGTTGGCAGGTTTTCTGGACCTCTTGGAAGTATCTTTTCTTACTATCAGTGAGATAGCTCAGATACTGTGTATGGGCCTATTTCTTCTCTTTTAATATGGTGTGAATGTTGTCTGCATTTTCGTCAAACCAGTCTCTCCTCTCGCTGTTTTTCTTTGCCAATGATGTTTTTCAAGCGTTTAGGTATTTATTTTTGAAGATTAGCCAATCTCTATGTATATAGGAATTTTCTTCCACAGTTGTGTTGATTAGTGATTGCAATTGGTTTTCAAATATAACTCTGCAAGATTCGTCCTTTAATGTGGATAAGTCGTACGTGACGGCGTTCTTTTCTTTGAGAGTGATATTTCTTTAGATTCCATTTGATTTCTGTTCTCATCATTCGATGGTCTGTGCTACATTCAGCTCCTCTCATAACTCTTGATATTAGAACATCTTTCAAATGTTTTGTTCGTATAATGAAGTAATCGATCATGTGCCATTCCTTGGATCTAGGATGTTGCCAGTTTGTTTGGAATTTGTGATTCAAGTAGAATGTTGTATTAACAATGGACAGTTCTTTTTGTGCCGAACTGGAGTAACAGATGCCCATTTGAGTTTTCTTTTCCGATACCATGTTTTCCAAGAACATTTTCCAAGTGTTAAAGTTTTGGCCCACTCTTGCGTTAAAGTCGTCAGTAATGATTAGTCTACGTTTCGCAGATATGTTGTCACTGTTGTACTCAAATTTTGGTAGAAAGTTTCTTTGGCTTCATTACTGCTAGTGAGTGTAGCAGCGTAACAGCAGAGGAGAGTCAAGTCTTGATTTTCACCGTTGATTTGGATGAGCATCATCCGATCATTGATAAAGAGCGGGTCACATACCACGCCTTTTTTCACCAGACTAGTCGTTATGCAAATAGCGACACCAAAGTTATAGCATCTTCCTCTTTGCAACCTGACCAAAAGTAGGTGTAACCCTGGCCTTTCTCTTCTAATTGTCCACTTCCTCTCCAGTGGGTTTCCTGCAGCGCAGCAATATCTATGTTGTATCTGTTGTAACTTGGTAGCTGTGTTGGTGACGCCCTTGTCGAGTCAAGCATGGTCCTGACGTTCCAGGTTGCAAGCTTTAGTTTTGGTCCTTTTTAAACGGATGTTTGCAATATGATTTTATATTTCTAGTTCTCAGTTGTTTTGTAGATGCATTTTTGCCTCCCCCAGAATCCATGAGGCGAACTAACTTTGAGTCTGACGACTGAAGAGCAGTGCGGGATTCGGAACTAGAAGTCCTACCCGCATGGGCTATAATATCCTGTAGGTTTTCAAAATGCATTTTGGATAGTTGAGATGATTTGCTGCAAAAGAATTGTTTATGACGGCCTCTATAGTGTTACTGGTTTACAGTCCAATCGCACTGTAAACGAAGTAACTACTGTTGAATTCGGCAGAAGGTTTTGACAAAATTCATAATCATATGACTTCCCCTCCTCTTTTATCCGGGTTTGGGACCGGCATTGACCAGGATGTTGCGTGTAGGTGGCAGCTACATACATACATGATTATCGGCGTCCATCGTGTCCGATGATGCCACTCTCCAATTGTCTTCTGCATACCTTGTTTCTCATATGTGCCTTCAATCCGGCCTTGTTTTTACATTTGCGGCTGCTGGCAGGGCAAGTCAAATTGTCGGGTTGTGTTTAGTCTGGTGGAGATGGAGGTGTTGGGTTTAGTAGAGATGCTGAAGAAAGCGTATCTTGCGTGGGTGTGATATTATCACAGGAAGCTGGCAGGAGTGGGGTCTTGATAGGTTTCCTGCTGTTTTCTGGTGGGATATTTGGGTGTCTTTGGCGAAGATGGCTTGTCATCTCAGCTTTACTCCTTGTTGTTTGTTGGCAATGTATGCATGTCAATGGATCATCCAAAGTGTTCACAGGTTCTGTTATAGGATGTTTTTGAGTTATGTGAGACATAACGTATTTCCTTCCTTGTCTTCCCTGTCTTTTGAAGGAGCAGAGTGGACAGCTCCAATCAAAGTTCTCTTCAATATTGTGTTTCTCTACTCTGTTGGTTTTGGCCTTTTCTACTTTTCTGTTGTGGTTGCTTTGTATTAGTCCTTTCACTGCACTTCTCCATTTTTCCCTGTTAGCAACAATTTCTCTCCAAGTAGTTGTACTAATACCCAACTGTTTCAAATCCTGCTTCACAGCGTCAGTCCATCTTCGTTTAGGCTTTCAACTAGCTCTTTGCCCAGTTTTCAGTTCGCAGAAAGCTATTTTATGCGGCAGGCGATCCTCCTGCACCCTACTGACATGTCCTAGCCAGTGGAGGCGCCTGTTGTGGACAAGGTCTTCAATATTCAATAAGGTGGTGTCCCTCTTAGAGGACACCACCTTATCGAAACACTGTTAGTGCGGGTGGCGAGGGTTTGCGTGCTCTGTCGAAACTGAGGGCTATGCCGGCGGTAACGTTGCTACTGGCAGGGCCTCCCAAGCCGGACAGGTCTCAGCTGAGGAGCCAGACGAAGAGTGTCCCACAACGACATTTCAATGCCAACCAGACACTCACGCTTCCTATACCCGTCCTAGATATCCCTCCTTCCCATCAGAACCAACTGCTGCCTTGTATTTCGGGATTGGATTCTCAAAGGCTTTGAGAAGGCATTCCAAAGAAACCGGTTGCTATACTTTAGATCCTGTCAAGTTTTCTTGCCGAATCTGTCAAAAAGTAATGGTTGACATCAGTGTGATACACCAGCAATCCTATACCACTCAAATCAAATCATTGCAAATAAACGCTCTAAAAAGTCTGCAGGAGATGGCTCTGATGGCGAAGTGGGAAGGCTTAGGTTGGCTCAAACCATAGCTGTCGGCTGCACAGTAGCGACCTAGGTGTGATGGTTGTATTCTATCAGATCTGGTTGAATCAAGAATTTGGTCCTGCCTTGGTGTCTGAGCAACCTTAATCAAGGACAGCACTGCTCACCCCTGACGGGGAAGGGTCTAAAAATTTGACCTAAACATTGCTCATCCAACCGTAGTCTGTCTGGCAGTCCGCGGCCAGAAAGAACCTCTCTTCCGGACGAAAAACTAAAAAAACTAAGAAAACTAAACCATTAACGATTGCTACCTGGAATATAAGAACGCTTTTGGACACGGCCGATTTACGACGCACGGTTACTATCAGCAGGCGTACTGCTATAATAGCCAAGGAATTACTGAAATATAACTTTGACATAGCCTTACAAGAGACTCATTTGAAGAACTTTGGCCAACTTACAGAGATAAAAACCGGGTATACTTAACTTCTGGTCTGGAAACCAAGATGACGAGCCTAATCAATATGGCGTTGCTATTGCGGTAAAAACAAACCTAATCACAAACGACATTGTTTCCCAGCCGACATGCATTAGTAATAGACTGATGAGTATTGATATATCCGGTAAAGATTCACAAACAACTTTTATAAGCTGCTACGCCCCTACCCTTGTTGCAGAAAATCAAACCAAACAAATATTCTATGAACAACTGAAGAATATGGTTGATCGTGTACCAAAAAAAATGGTGTTCTTATTGCCGGAGACATGAATGCCAGGATAGGGAAAGGTGGCGATGATAATTGGAAGCACATCATTGGAAATCATGGTATAGTACAGAGAAACGAAAATGGACAACTACTGCTGGAATTCTGCTCTGAGAAAAACCTGTGTATTGCCAACACACGATTCCAACAAAAAACATCACATAAAGTGACCTGGAAACATCCGCGTTCTCAAGAATGACATTTAATTGATTATGTCATAGCAAGATCAGACAATATTAAAGATGTACTGAGATGTAGAAGCATGCGCGGTGCGCAGTGTGATACAGATCACAACATAAGAACCTCCACATAAAAATGTCAATGAAACAATTCTACCCCACAAAACCAAGACGGAAAAACTACAACATCCAAGAATTAAAAGACAATGTAGTCAAGAAGACGTTTGAGGAAAATTTAATCTGTAACTATGATGAAAATGACTCAGTTGAAACTTTATGGAGCAAATTTAAGGACGGTTATAGGAAAGCAGCGGAAAAGACCCTCAACACAAAGAAAAGTAACAACCGGGATTGGTTTGATGAGTCAAATGAAGACATAGATGAAGCCCTGAAAAAGAAACAAGCTGCTCACACCAAATACTTGGCCAATCGAACTGAAAATAACAAGAAAGAGTACCAACAAGCTGCCAACGTGAGGTGAGAAAGATCATAGATGATTGGTGGACTAGCAGAATGAAGGAACTACAAAGTTTGAGATTTTAATGGTGCACATAACCTTTATAAAGGTATCCGATCCATCATTGGCCCAATGAAAAAATCATTAAATATGGTTAAAAGCAAAGGAGGAGAGCCTCTGATGAAGAAATCTGAACAGCTAGAAATATGGAAAGAGCATTTTCAAGAAGTATTGAACCAAGACAATCCTGTTCAATCTAATATCCCCGCTTTTCCTGCCAAAGTAACCGAAAATATTACTGACGAGGCACCAAGCGAAGAAGAAATCACCAAAGTAGTCCATTTTCTCAGGAATCATAAAAGTGCTGGTGATGATGAGATTGTTGCTGAGATGATTAAAGCAGGAGGGCCTACATCTACAAAACTTTTACACAGATTGCTGAAAGAGGTGTGGGAGAGAAAGGATGTACCACATGTTTGGAGAAACGCCACAGTCGTACCTATTCACAAAAAGGGTGATAAGGCAAGCTGTACAAATTATAGAGGCATATCACTTCTTTCAGTGCCAGGAAAGATTATGTCGAGGATTCTATACAACCGTCTAGTGTCATTGACAGGTAAAGTACTCCGTGACGGACAATCTGGTTTTAGAAAAGAACGCTCTACAATAGATATGATTTTCTCAACAAGACAACTCGTTGAAAAGACCATAGAGCAGAATACCACCCTATGCATTGCCTTTATCGACCTTTCAAAGGCATTTGACTCTGTAAATCGAGACCTCCTTTTCAAAGTGCTAGAATGAATGAAATGTCCCCTAACTACTCTATCAATCCTTAAAAGTCTACATGATCAGACCAGTGCAAAAGTCAGGGTGGATGGAAACTTCTCAGATCCATTCCTAGTCACAACTGGCGTTAAACAAGGTGTGTTCTGCCACCAATTCTCTTTCTTCTGTATATCCACACCATTAAGCACAATACAATGTCCCGAACAAACATCGCCTTAAACATCTGCCATCGAAGTGATTCAAATCTATTCTGCAAGCGAAATCTTAAAGCCAAAACCAAAGTAAGTCACAGCAAAATTCAAGAATTGATGTTTGCGGATGATTGTGCCCTCATTGCAAGCACAGCTGAAGATCTACAAATACTTCTAAATACATTCGTAAAAGCAGCAGATGAATTTGGATTAAAAGTGAATATACAGAAGACAGAGATAATGTTTGTGAATTGTCAACCTCAAAATATATATGTAGGTGAAGAGTCATTAAAAGTAGTCGATAATTTCAAGTACCTAGGAAGTTACATCAACAATAGGGAAAATATGAAAAAATAAAATTGAGAATAGAATTAGTGCAGCGAGTACAGCATTTGGACAGCTGTATCACTGAGTTTGGAAGTCACATAATCTGAGTTTAACAACAAAATTATCCATATATGAGACGGTAGTTATCAGTACTCTTCTCTACTCAGCAGAATGTTGGACTACATTAAAAGAACACCTCAACAAACTGAACAGTTTCCATATGCGTTGCTTGCGAACCATACTCAAGATCAGTTGGAGAGAATATATTGCCAATGAGATTATACTAGAGCGAGCGAGCGAGCGAACATGCATACATACATAAATGAAGGAATCCAATGACCTTGACGTTGGCGAGCCCTTAAGCCCCAAGGGGAAAAACATAGATCAATGCATGCATGTATACATGAATACATACGTGTATAAATGCTTACATAAATGCATTCATACATTTATGATATAAAGTAAAACATATATACATGAATATGAATAATTGGAGGATAAATTCTTTACTCTGGGGTAGCAATCTAGAGATCATACCGGCTTATACCTTAAGAAATCAAAGAAAACTCAGAAAGAACTTAATTAGGATGACAGCTTAGTGCCGAACACGAATATTACAAACGTTAAGTACTTCCTAAAACATGTCGAAAATGTACATAAGAAAAGCTACGAAAATACTAAAAACTGATAGTTAATTTTGCGTATCGTTTATTATATCAGTATAATAGTTTAGAATTGCTATAAAATACATTTTAATTGTTGACAATGACATTAATGAAATGTTAAAACTTTATAAATTAATGAGATTAATATCTCTGTTCGTATTTCATTACTACAATACATTGATATACAAACTGAAAGATACGTTACCATGCAAACTAAATAATACATTATTGTGATGCAAACTAAATACATGTATTCCTTCATTATAACATTAGAAATTGTACCTTTTTAAAATTACGGATACCTGATTTTACTATGACTCGAAAAAATTATATTAAGTAAAAAATAGTATTTACTGCTTCAATAAACTTATTCACAAAGTCTGTAAAGCAGTCAAATTCTAGCAAGTCAACCTTGAAATAGAAATATGCGACTTCAACGTCTTTTTAAATACCTCGACCGAAGAACAATGTCTAATGCGCAAAGGAAGATCATTCCAGACCCGGGCAGTGACGATTTATTGAGGTACATCGTCTTGTGTTTAGGAACTGACAAATTTGAGGGAATTCCAGAATCATTGAAAATTTAATTTACTGAATTGTTCTGCCAGATGAGCAAGCTATCGGGTTTTCATAAGTTTATACGGCATGTCGTAGGCTTAAGCGATCGGTGTCAATGGTATCTTGGTTTCCGTGTTGTTGCCACGTCATTTGTCGGAGACCCATGATATTGATGAGATACATGATTTTTTTAAACCAAAAATGAATCGAATACATATGTTTTGTATAGACTGAAGTTTCTTGTCTGTCTCTTCTGTGTCTGGATAAGATCATTATGCACAGTGTCACAATAGTCAATAAGTGGGTAGATAAATGATTCTATTTACAAAGATTTCTTTGTGGTTGGTAAGTACCTTAGTAGACATTTCAAGAGACGGAGGATAGAAATATTTTTTTAGTAATGTGTTGGAGTAATTGGGATAGCCATATTCAAGATTGGGAATTACTCCAAGATTCCGGACTTCTGAGTACCATTGAACAGGAAAATTATTTAATAAAGTGGGAAACGCATTGATACTGTCTAAGAATTTGTGAGGAAGGGGTGAGCCCACTATCACTGCTTGCGATTTGGAATTAAGTTTCAGACTATTTTATTGGACTAGTCTTCAATAACACAAAGATCGTAGTTCACATTCTGTATGAGCTCATTTTTCACCGTTTTCTAACCAATAACGTACATATGAAAATCATTAGCATTCATATGATGCAAACAAAATTTAAGTTGGTTGAGGTGTCATTTGCATATATAAGAAATAGCAACGGACCAAGGATTGATCCCTGAGGTTTCCAATATTAAGTGGTCTGACGAAATCGTGAAGCGAATGTATAGATAATACTTCGACAGCAGATGTTACAAAGGAAAGGTGGTCCAGCCAAAGCAAAGTTTCAGCCAGAACGAAGCAGGTATTTTGAACCAACGTAGAAGATTTCTTAGAAATATGAGAAAAGAATCTAATTGGGGTAAATGTGGAAAATATTTTTATTTTTATTGGTTATTTTTACAAAGAGAGTAATATGGTTAATTTTGAAATTGAAGACTAAGATAATTACTCAGTTTTGAAATTAAACTTCATTTGTTTAACTTTCAATATTTTAACACTTTATGTTTAGACTTCCTCCTAGAACTTACACCGTGACCAGGGGGAGGCAGCTGTGGACAAAACCAAATGTTTTGGGGCGAAGTTGTGGATGAACAGACACATCCTTTAGATAGTTAAAAAATGTAAAATGAAGAAATATAAATATTGCACTTAAAGTAAAAAAGTAAATTTTTCACTTTTCCTGTAGGCTTACTGACAGAAAAAATACAAAAAACCTAGGTAAGAGAGGCCACGAAAAACAACTCAGATCTATGTTTTTATGTTCTTTTTTAGATATGTGAATCTCAGAACCCTCATGTTTCTCAGAAAGATGAAGTACACTTTGCCATTTTCTAGACAGAACATTATTACACCCATCGTGATATGCGAACTGTGGCTGTACATTAGCATTGTAGTATTTTCTATGTATTTTAAAAGTTAATTTTAGGTTCATATTTGAAAGGTTAGGTCAAACGTAAATGACATATTGTTGCATAAACATGTAAGCAAATAATTATAACTTGGTTTACCATTAAGTAGATTAATTTTATTTCATACAGAGAAATGAAATAGACCTAAATCAAGAAATATTGCTAATGGAATCCTAAAAATGATTTTTTAAAAGAGATTGTTAGTTTACGAGCTAAAATTACGACTTTTTGTTTGATCAATGTTACACACTCCTGCTCATATGTCGCATCAAATGCCCACGTGTGCCACATAGGTAGTTCGGAAACTTTTTCTCCCTAACTTACTTCAGGTAGGGATATTTCACGTATCCTATTCATTTAGATGTATCTTAAGTAATTCTGTTTTTAAGCAATTACCTTATGTTGTAGGAAAAAACGCAACGAAGGAAACATTTTTAGTTGACAGCAACATTTTCCCTTTCAACCAATATTTAAAAGGAGTTTATTTAAAAGGAAGACAGAAACTTCTCAAATTCCTCGAAAAAATCTTCAAATTAGTATAATCTAAAAGTTCTTTATAGTGTGTGTACAAAATGCTTTATTAATTAATGGTCATTGCGATGTTGTTGTAATGATTCAAACTGTTCGCGTACAATTGGAAATTGTTTACCTCAAGTAGTTATCATTTACCATTAGCTTAGTTTACACAGAGAATAGTACGAAAAAAACCAACTAAGGCCAACAGAAATGCTGAATGCTATTTCCATTGACGGTGTTGAATCTGTGCTTTACAAAGAAACTGAAGAGGACTGAGTATATTGTCACTCACGCTATTACGTACCATCTTAAGTCATTAAAATCAGTTATCAGAGATGTTTTATTTTTAAAATCATTTTACCTATATGCCACGACTCCAAAGTTCTTAGAAGTGTACATGTTTTTTACGATTGAGAGTTTTTGTAGGGTACTGTTATTACAAACTCTTTTAAAATTTCATGAAATACGTTTTTCGAAATTTTTTTTATTATTTTATTTTAGAGCGGACAAGTTACAAAATAAAAAAGGTTCATATGAAATAATGAATTTAAACTTTCAGTATTACCACCCTCCCACATTCCACCCCTCCCTTTATTCCTCCCCCTTCCCTACAGTAAATTCCGTAAACGTAAACATACTGTCTATTAGTCAAAACACCCAAAATGCTACATTAATGTAATATATAACAGAAAAAATACACATTACTATCATATTTTAAAAAAACGTTATGAAGGAGAATAGGAATGAAAAGGGAAAAGAAAGGAAATGTAAGATTGGAATGTCATATATTCTGATAAATCAACACATTTACAATCATAAATCGCATAATATAATAATAATTTTTTTAATTTTTTTAATATCTTGCACAAGTAGATTTGTACATATTACACAAATAACAAAGCATGATAAATTAAAAGTCGTTTCTATGTTGCTCATTTTTTTATTATTGGTATTAGAAAGCTTTTTCGGCTGCATAGCAACCATCGTCAGTAACATACACTGGAAAATATAAATGTACATAAGATGACAATAATAAAATAATA
>NNCF01126243.1:473854-515507 GCA_002313205.1 Laupala kohalensis | reverse complement strand
GGGGGGGAAGGGGCTGTCGGAGTTTTCCAGGAACTGGCGGCAGAAGACGGAAAGAATTTCCAAGGGTTTTAACTGCTGGGAATGGGGTGCAGTGTCCTGAAGAGTTGGGGGTGAGGGGGAAGGAATTTGAAGGCTAGTTTCATGAGAGGGGAATGAAATTCAGGGATTTGTTCATTTAATAGGGAAATGTTGTTGTTTTTTAGAATACTATGGATGTGTAAAATTTCTAATTTGATCCGGGGCCAAAATCTATTTTCTATTTCTAAAATATAAAATATATAAAATCAAATGTTAAACAATTTATCATTATAAAAAAATCAGCGAAAATATTGTTGAAAATACTTAAACTATATTACATTATGTTAAAGTATTTCTTTATCTGACGCACGCTCCCACAGATGAGTGTCTTCCGACTCAGCGGAAGACTTCCATAATCGGCAACTCAGTTTGTTTCTTCAGAAATTCACAATGTTACTCTGAGAGGGGAAAAAAATCAATAGGTTCGCTCCTCTTTTCAGAATTGCTTCACCTGACAAAATAAGTTTCGACCAGGCACCACATTATCAGACGTCAGTAATATACCATAATTGACAAATTAGGCACGAGAAAAAATTTATGTAGCAACTATTCAAATAAATAATTAAATGTATTAAACGTATTAAACATAAAATGACTGTTCACAATTTTTACTAATATTTCTTAACATTTAATGCTTTTGTATATTATTTAATTTAGTTGTGAAGTATCTTTTAAGTATATTGCAACTATCGATTCATTGAGCACCGTTGGGAACCACAGGAAACCAACGGGCTGGATATATTCCGTGGCAAAATAACTACGCCTCCAACAAAATTATGAGTTCACTGTCATTTGTACGTTTTGTCGGATGCATTCAACCACAATATCATATAAATTTGGCAACGTTGTACTTCGAAGGCAAGATCACACTATTATAAATAGGAGGGAAACATGTTCTACGAGAGGTTAATAGGTTGTCGGGTAATCTTCATTCTTGCACATGATTCCCGTCAACCATTGCACAGTTGTGAGAACTAGCATAAGCCGGTTCTGTCGGGCGGTCAGTTTTGTCGGATTTTCCTCTATCCGAAAGCGAAGGGCGATAATGTGATAAAATAATGAAAATTTTTCGGCGTGTAATGTGAATTATTCTGATGTTAAGTCAATTCATGATAATATATTATCTCATGAAGCGGTAAATAAATAATTTGAATTGAACAGGTAATTGGAAAAAATTTGTTCATTTAATAACTAAAATTTTGGAAACAAGAAACCTCTTTTTATAGACTATTTAAGGATTACAATAATACAGAAAAGTGCCCAACTGCGGACTCCTCCCACAAAGCGGACCCCGGTCTCCTGGCCCTTCATTCTCCTTAACTCCTTCGGGAATAAGAGTAAATAGTATACAAGACTTCCACTATTCAATAGGGGAGAGCACAAGACACCCGCCTCACTTGTCTTGTTAATCCATCATTAGCAGTTTTGATCGTGGAAAAAGTTTTTACATTGTACCACATTTTTCGTTATTTCTCCTAGATTTTGAGAGATAAGCATTTCGACTTATATGTATTCTTATATGGCAAGTTTTAAGGTTACCGAATATCACTAAACAGTTTTATTTTGATGTTCTGTTCAAATGTTATTGGGTTAATAAAATATAGGCTATAGTTCGCTCAAATTGAACTTATTTTTTCCTGCTTTGCTGCATGTATTTGTACACACTCTTATGAAAGACAATTCCAAAAGAATACACCAAGAGAATAACGAGAACGGTTTATTAAAGCTTGTGGGGTCTGTCTAAAATGGCGAAAACTATTGATACAGTTCTGATAAAGAGAGTGCGTTGGAAGAGAAGGTCAGTAAACAGTTCAATATTCCGAAAACAACACTTATAAGGTTGTCCAACATGAACATACGGTACACCTGGGGAAAACCAAAAACGAAAACAGCAGCCCTACATTTTTGGGTAAAGAGCTGGTGCACTATTTTCTTGCTATGAAACATTCGTTTTTTGCGCTTAATCGTAAGACTTATGAAGAATGGCCTACAATTTGTAGAGAGAAATAACATTGAACATTTTTTCAGAAGTAAAATAGCTAGGAAACAGGGCGTTAGTCTTTTTTTTAACGCCATCAAATCAAACTGTCAGAAACAAAGCCTAAACAAACATCCTACGGTAGGGATCTTGGGAGCAAAGAAAACTCAGAGAAATTCTATAGCCTTCTGAAATATTACGGAATTAACCTTTCTCTAATTTTGTTTTGTGTTATTTTCGTTATTTTTACAAGGAGTCCGATTTTTAGGACTGTTTTAAAAATCACCAAAGTGTACGGTTCTTGAAAATATTATTTTCGTACCAATTGAAAATATTATTTTTGTTTCTTAACCAGGTACTGTCGAACATTGTCTACTCATCGTGTTCTTCCCAGAAGAAACTTTGTCTGATAACCTGGAGGATATGGAAGACGCACAGTGAGTACTGACTTCTCGAGGTATCTCACGTCACAGATGCGCGAAGGATTCATCATTTCTATATCATAATTTCAACAATTGTAGTTTTGTTATTAGATTTGTGTGGATATTGATAAAGTGCCAAACATCGTATAAAATGTTCTACATGAATAGTTTTTATTCAACAATTTAGCAGGAATATAGTGTTAGCCAAGTCCAACAGCCACCATGTTGTTGCACGACAGAAACTTACGTATGTTCTACTTTGATTAAGCGCTGAAGCTTCCCCGGCAGGATGACCGAGGTGTTGGTATTTCTGACTACTCATACGCGGTTTCACCCAGAACAAGTATATCTTAATCGTGAGTGTACTAAATATACTAGTCGTCTCAACAATGATTGCATACCACCCAGCAGAGCTGTTCTTTGAGCCACTTTCTCACTCCCATGGGTTTGCTCCTAAAAGGATAAGGGGGGAGTTCGTGAGCTTCCTGTGTTCTCTCAACCCCTTATGCTCTGCAACCAACAAATTCCACTCTATCTAAAACTATCTTTTAATCAAAAAACTATTAAAAACAGAGGACTTGGTTTCTAAAATGATATTCTCCTGCTCACCCCCAAACCGGAAGGTACTCAGTTTACCTATTTAGCAGCTTACCGACGATCATTCAGTGCATTTGTCACTTTCCTTCCACAAAGAGAAATTGGCACATTTCTCCGACTGTATTAGTAGTATCAGTAGTATCAGCGTATCAGTAGTCAGTTCCGACAGTATTAAAAATTGAATACTTTTTATAGATATTGACAATTATTACATCATTGTAATATTTGTCGTTTTCTGTAAAGATTGAAATATGGATTATTTTTTAAATAAATAAATTCATAAGTAAATAAATAAACTTTAGTATCAAAAAAGTAGGTCCGGAGGCTGGACACTTGAAATCTTCGAGTGCGTAATCTGCAAAAAAGTTAATAGAATATATATAAACCACACATTGAAAAACTGACAGAAATATGCAAAGAATGTACAGAGAAACCTGCTCATGACTCAAAACTTGATCAATGATGACATGATTTTAGTATTCCATATGCAATTCTCAGGAAGTTTGAATATAAAAATAAGTAATTTGAAGTTTATTCTTACCAATAATTGCCTGCTTCCTGATGGGGTCCAGGATAACCTTGTTCACCTTTGTTCACCTTCTTCTTAAAATTGGTAGACGACCAGGTTAAACTGGAATATGCCATTTCTACCTCAGAAGACCATCCCCATCACGCTGCTGGTCAGAAGAGATATTTTCTTCTTTGGAAGCCTTGCATGAACTTGCATCTACACCTTTTTGTCCCAAAATAGTGGTACTGGGGGTCCTGTATAGCAAACAAAAGATACGGCTTTTAAATTCAGTTTTAGCTTTTCCAATACGTTATCATTTACGGACCAACCACTTAAATAAAGCAAGTAGAATCAGTTAAAAATTTCTTAACATTGTTTATTATTTCTTTTTATTAAAGTCCGACAGTGACATTTGAAGTATGTCTGCTGCCACAATAGTTCATTACCATAATGCCATAAAGCAGCAACATGAGCAGGTAGGTTTGACCCCTGATTTGGCTTTGTAGCACCTCAGTATAAATAGAAACATCTTGAGGAGGATTATGTGCCGCAACAACAGACTGAAATAAATAAATTTGAGTATAAAGAAAAGCATCTGATAAAAGTTAGGACAGAGAACGCAGCCTCCTTCTTTAAAAAATGTGTTATTGGCTTTCTTTTAAAAAGTCGTTGTTAATAATAATTGTAATATTGTTGGTTTTGAGTACATTTGTTCAACCCCTTGGGTAAAAGAAGTAATGAATGATAAGCAATGATCACTTACCTTTAGTTTGTTTCTGGCAATAACATTCCACATTGATTCCAGGTCCTTTTTCAATTGAGTAGACGGGCTAGTAATATTACTCAGAAAGGCTCTAATGACCCTGACGTTGACGAGCCCTAAAGCCCCACAAAAATACTCAGATCTGTAAGGAGGAAAATTGATAAAGTTGATCGATAAAGATAAGATAATGTTCGACGATAAATAACTGCTTTTCTGTACCTTTACTGACTACCCTCAAGGTCCGCAGTCTGGTATTGTCTACCCGCTGCTTCCTGTCATCCCGTCATCATTCTTTAGCCGGTTAATGAGGTCAACTAATTTTATCTTTCACCACCGCGTCATCAACATACTGTCGTCATCATCATCTACATCATCAGGGCCATTGAAGTCCATCTCAAAAACAAGTTCAAACGGGGTTGCCAAAATCTTTGTTTCAAAGAAAAAAAAAATTTCCCAATTTTTTTCCACGGTAATAGGCAAACAAACTGATTTTTTGTCAATGGAAGTAAAAACTTTGTCGTTAGAGATTTTAGTAGATTCCCTCGGCAAATCCAGAACCTGTGTTTTTACCATATTTGTAGCTTTCTGCACTTCTAGCTGCCTCTTCTTTTTTGATGGCTTGCCATTTACCTGATTAAACCACCACAACAAAAGCACAGAGTGAGCTATGTCATACACATTGTAATTGAAAAGGGCATTTAAATTTACAATAATAGTACTCACCTTTGAGACGGCCAAATCAGGCAAGTTCTCATGAGAGCTTGATGAGTCACTGCTGTCGCTACTGCACATTTTATTCTGATTAAGTGCCCGTCTTTCAGCCCTGGACAGACATGGCTTCCTGTATTGCTGTACGTTCTTGAGATGAGTATGTGTTGTAGTCCAATCTGACAAAAGGGAAAATTTAGTCAATGGTCAGCCACTAAAAAAGTTTAACAAAAATTGTTTCTTTTGTTAAAAAATTCAGGTGATGAACTTACCACTAACTGAGCGCAGCTTCACTAAAAGGTTTTGCCAAACCACTTCTGGTCCTAATGTTTGCAGTTGTTTAATTAATTTTCTGATACACTGAATTTCCACGTTCATAGGCCACTTAATATCAAATTCTTTGTTAATAAAATCCTCTTTACAGCAACTTTTAGATGCAGCTTCCACCCAGGCCTTAAAACCGACCTGGACCGGCTTCTTTCTCTCATTTACGAACTCCACCACTATGGACTCATTATCACTAATAGTACACTCACTTGCTGCCATTTGAATAATCGCAACAGGTGAGCCAGGTAGCATACGTGTAACCGCTTGGAGGAGCAAGTTCGAGTAAGTTCCACGAAGGCAGAGGGACCACTTTGGCTTGGGTGCGAGAAAGAGCACGGCGGTTTCCCTGGCTTGGGTGCAAGTGAGAGTAAAGCAATGAAATGCGCGGGCATGCCAATGGCAAAACAAAAACGATGCACTGTAAAATGTATTTTCACCACGTAAATGAACCATGGTTAATAAAATGGTAATGTTAAGAATTTTTACAGTTTTTTTTAAAAATATTATGCAACACATATAATGGCTCCTGCGCTGACTTATTTGTTCATTCGAAAGCATAAAGTTGGCAGTTTTTAATTATTTTCCACTCTGCAGACAACCTAGAGGAAACTACGTTCCAGCAGCGTCCTGTGCACTAGACTAATTTTTAGTGTGCGTGTTCATCGCATTCAATCGGTCTAGACACAAGTGACTGCCTATATTTTTACTCACAATTTTGATTTTTGTTCAGGACCCATTTCGACCAGAGATAAAAGATTTGGACGACAATTCAATGAAATGGGATGAGGCTCAAGATGCAAATTACGACGCCAGTTATTTAAGAGGTGACGGTGACATGAGTAGCAATTATGGATTGCAAGCAGAGAGGAGTGACAGTGATAGTGAGATTGATGTGGAGGGCACATGCAGAGACGAGGAGGGGAGAATTTCTGAGTTTGATCTGCAATTGGATGGAGATAGTGTAGATAGTCACGAAGACTTGTACGTAGCTAATGGTGGAGTAAAAGAAAGAAAACGAGCCCATTCAAAGAAAAGTTTTATATGAGGTATGTGACATTACGTTAGAAGAGAATCAAATGCTCTTTAAGAGCTTTGCCACTCGACTTTTGCTGTCAGATCTGGCTCTGCAGTGTCTCGTAGAATTGATTGACTGCCATTTGTCACGTTAGGAACATATTTCTGCTCATCTTCTGAGAAAAGAATTTCCAGAACCTCTAACTCAATCAGTCACTCACTACTATTGTCCCGAATGCCAAAATGTGATTAAATTTGGTGAGGCTAGTAGTGTTGTGTGTGACTGCAACAATAAATGCGAAATATAAGACTTAAAAGCTAAAGCAGAATTTTTTCATTGAACATCCTCTGAAAGATCAATTAATTCGTTTGCTTCAGGATGAAGCTGTTTTCAAGGCTAAGCGATGAACAGTCGGATGTTCAGTGGTCGGTTGTATAAATGGTTACTGAAAGAAAACGTTGTATCAGAAGGAGATATTACTCGAAAACGTAATACTGATTGTGTTCAAATATTTAAATCATTTAAACAATCATTGTGGCCCATTCAAGTATCTGTCAATAACTTGTCCTACGAATACCGCAAGGACAGAATATTATTGTGTGGTTTGTGGCTCGGACCAAAATCGGAAATGAGCACTTATTTAAAACCGTTCATTGACGAGCTCTCTCAATTTCACTATGATGGCTTGGAGTATATTATTCCAGGTACAGATGAGAGACGGACAGTGAAGGTCCGCGCAATCATTTGTTCAGTTGACTCTCAAGCAAGGCCAACGCTTCAGAAATTGAAAACATTTCGAGGTGAGCAGGGCTGCTCTTTCTGCTTACATGAAGGAGGGGAGTGAGTTGTTGGTCGGGGATTTGCCAGAGTGTATCATGGAGATATTTGTACGTTGAGCAGCATTTAAATGACACACGGTTATGTATGGAAAAAGGCTTAGTAAAAAATAGCGTAAGAGACACATCACTTCTATTGGCATTACCAGTCTTTAATATTATTACGTCATTTGTGCCGGATTACATGAACTGTGTTTTGCTTGGTGTTGAGAGTATGGTTAGCTGGTGGCAAATTGAAGTCAATAAAGATGAACCTTTTTAATTTGGTTCAAATGCGAAAAGAGCTGAAACTGATGCTATTTTATGTTCAATCATGCCAGCCTGTGAAATCACAAGAACTCCTCGCTCCTTAGCAAATTGTAAACACTGATAAGTATCTGAGTGGAAGCATTTTCTTTTGTATTATTCTCAAATATGTTTGCAGAGAACCGGATTTCCCAAACAGTATCTGCGGCACTGGTTTCTCCTTGTAAGTAGCATGCACATATTTTGAAGGAGAGAGTCATGGCAGAGGAATATTTGATGGCCAGTAGATGTTTAAGACAATTTGTTTTGGATATGGAGGATATTTATGGTGAAACACTGCTTATGAAATTGTGTTTACTTGCTGCTCCGTATTCCTAAATCTGTGATGAACTTTGGTGCGCTGTGAAGTGTTTCATGCTTTCCTTTCCAATACAATGGTTTTTTCTCGAAAATGTATCGATGTTCCCAATCTGTCCCTCAGCAAATCTGTAAGTTTCATTTACGATTGCACTCCATTGAAGATAAGGGAAAACAAATGTTATCAATGCCTAATAGTTCAACATATGCTAAGTCTCTGTACGAGTCTTTCATCTTCAAAAGAATCGTGTCATCTCCTTGCACTGCTTATGGAGAATCTGTACGATTGTTCGGCAGAGCATGCAATTCTGGTCACAACCACTCGTCTTTTTCTAAAACGATTTATTCTCTTAGGAATACTGCTACGTAAAGTGAATGGTATCTGCAGTGCTTCTAACGACATTTCCTCTTACTTCTTCTGTTGGATTATGGAGATGACACCAGAATGGGTTGCTCTCTCTTCAAATTCTATTGAAAGGAAGTGCATACTTATGGAATACACAAATAGAGAAGTGTGTGTAATTCCTTTAGTGAATTCCGTAGAAAGAGACTGTTACTGTCTATGTTGCCAATTGAGCTCTAGTGGCCAAGAAGTGGCTACAAGAAATCTATAGATAAGTAAGTGTAAAATACTGAGGCCCCCCTTTTTAAATCAGACCGGGGAGGAGGGGGTGTACTGTGGGTTACCTGCATACATGCTTCTTCTTTCCATAAAGTGGACTGGAATTGCTCGCCTAAGCCCAAGGATCCTTGTTGTTGAAAGAATTGTTGTTGCTCGTTGACCCACTTGGGTGAGAAGCTGGGCTATTGCTCTTGTTAATTGACATCACTCATAGATATTTGTAAAATACATGTTAATTTTGCAAAAATTTTGTGTAAATAAAATTTTGAAATAATTCCCAAATCTTATTTTTATTATGTATACCTAAGAAAACAACTTGGGTATAAATTTATGAAAAAACTTCTGCTTTAACAAAAAAATGAACAGCATTAGTTTCAAACAATAAAATCAAAATTGTAGAGATGTGCACTGGATATGAAAGCAATATGTTGAAAAGATTCATGCAAGTAAATACAGTACTTCCAGTAATTTCTTCAGCCCTAAATGTACCATAAAAGTATATCCCAGAACTTTTCTGTGATGTGCCCAGTTCTCATAGTTCTTTCTTGTGTCTTGGCTGTGGAAGAAAAGTGCTGTACAGTACTTTTCTGTAAGGTGCTCAGTACTACTAACACTTTTTGTCTTTCAGCTGTAGAAGAAAAGTACTGCCTAGTACGTTTTTGTATGGTACCTAATACTGCCAGTATTCTTGGGGAGGAGAAAAGTACAGGTACTCAGCGAAAACTACTGACTTCTGTAGGGAAGTACTGAAGTCCAGTATTTTAATATTGAGGCACCAGTACTTTTCTCAGTACTTCCAGTATTACTTTTCCATAAGGGCTACATTGTAATATAGTATCAAAATAAATAAATATGGTAGAAAATACCTTAGAATGTTTACTCGCAGAACTAATTATTAACCGCCAAAAATATTATTTGGAGTTGTATACAATCCTTGAGGTTCTGCAAATTTTGCTGAACTGGAAGACGCTATTTCTGTATCATTAACGAATTTTTACCATTGCAATATCAAAGGAGACTTCAACATTGACATCAACAAATCCTCACATCGCACAGATATTTTAAATACTTTTATCTTATAATTTAAATATTTGTCCTTTAAACAAAACATACCAACACAATGCTGCAACTGAACCTTTGTGGGCTCGATAATATATTTACGTCAAATAATGAACTTTCTCTTGAATTTGGACATCTTGCAGCTCCTGGATTATCCCACTACGACATAGTTTATTGCATTTATTCTCTTAAAATGCCAAAACGCCGCTCCCGCTTAATAAATATACGGGGTTGAAATAATTTCGATATCCATGAAATTCCCAAAATTGCAATTTACATTCCTTGGAATTAGTTATACGATTGCTCCAATATTGATGATAAAGTATCGCTGCTTAATAAATTCATACTTCAAGTTTATGTCGCTGTATATCCTGTAAAAATAATCAAAGTAAAGCGCCCTCCCAGTCCCTGACTTTCTGACGAAATTCGGTCATTAATGTCTCTGAGAGATGCTGCTTTTCGCTTGTTAGGTCTTATGTAATAACACGTCAGGATCTAAGTGAACACTACTTTTTGGAATTTAAAAGACACAGTTAATAAAAAATGCTAAATAAGAATATGCGAACACCATCCTGAATACCAAATTATTCTCTTCTTTGTGAAAAATTTGAAGATTTTCAGTGTGGGGAAACACAAAGTACATGAATTGCACATTATGTGCACCCTTAAATGTATTAAATTCAAATTTTGTTCATAAACCCACTGATTGATATACACATTTGAATTCCGCGTACATAGCACAGCTAAGAAGACATACAAATCTACAAGATCCGTCCTACTTTTCAAATATTACTGTGGATAAGTATTAAGGGGAGGCACCTGTGAAAATTGATGAAATTTGTTGAAAAATTCAATTTTTTGTTTTTAAGCACTATAAATCCAATTCCACATTTCAGATTTATGTCCCCGAGCCTGGTTCGTCTGTGATGCATTTAAATGCCCAAACCGATGGTTTAAATGTCCACGCGCGTTGTGTGCCACGCCCCTTTTTTACCCTATATGCTCTTTCGAAAATAATGGAATAATATTTCAATTTCACGGTGTATTTAAAGGATTTTCTGTAACGTCTCTGAAGAACACGTGAGCGCTTGAAATCAGTTTATTGCCACAGTGAGCTCGTTCTTGTATGCAGCATTTTTGTGACCGGTTATGTATAATAGTGTTTTTGTAAACGCTTCTTTAGCGAATTCTTAGTTATATTTAGTGGTCTTTATTTTTATTTCGCTATTTTCAGTTTTCCTTCAGTTTTTATTCAATTTCTTTCACTCTAAGTGTAAATTATTAATAGGTAAAAACGTTTTAGATTAGGTCATAGCTTTCAAAGTTATTTTGATAGGGTACTTGTTTTGTTATTATATTTATTTTATATTATTCAGACCAATTTAAATATGAATAGAATAAAGCCTAACAAGCCTGGAAGAAAAAGGTCCAGAAACAAACCTTAAGCAGGCAAGAATCGCATTGATAAGAAATTTACTTCTGTTGTGAAACAAGAACAACTGTGACTTGAACCATGGCTGAACAACAGCCTCATTTATCTGAAAATTAGTTTTTGCAGCATTTTGAGTATTTGAAACATCCCTTGTGCCATAATTTTTTAAAATACGATCTTGTAACGTTTACAGTAGTTTGATACACAAAGTATAAAACTTACGTATAAAGAGCGCCCNGCCATAATTTTTTAAAATACGATCTTGTAACGTTTACAGTAGTTTGATACACAAAGTATAAAACTTCTGTATAAAGAGCGCCCAGACTAATTTTGATTTCCTACTGCGATAAAGTAAACTTTCAAGTAGCTAAAAACTTCTTCATTATTGTTAGTCAAAAAGTTTAATAATTGAAAAAACCCACATTGTTATTAAAATTATATAAATAACTTCTTCTCTTATAGGTCTAAAGAAGACGTGGTTACAAAATGAAAGTATCGGCAACATTTCGTGACACAAGGAACATTTGTTAAGTTATTGCAGAGTAACAATAAAAACAATTATTATACATAGTGCAAAATAAATTGGAGGAAATTGTTACCTTCAGTCGATTTGCTTTGTAATAAAATTTTGATATTAAAAAAAGAAACTGTGGGAAATTCAATTTTCATTGGTGCTTCTTAAGGTATTAAGTGCGCGTTGACTTAAGACAAGTTGCCCACTATTCAAGAATCTTGGAAACATTCACCAAATAGTTCTTATTAACTAATAATTATAATCCATTCCACTGATTTTTTTACTTTGGATGAGAACAATTATTTTGTGATTTTAAAACTTGATAATTAATTCAGACTGTCGTTTGACTCCTTCTTTGACAGGGTCGCACCTTCTTCAATCACGTGATGCCGATGCCATTTTCGGTAGAACAGTATTTTTCGCAGTTTTTGGTGAATTATGCTTGTAAATGCCCCGCAAGGTGTGAAAATCTTAACGCCATTGCGTTCCTATTTTCATTTGCTATGTTTCAGTAGGTTTTTGTCACTATGTTGAGCCGGTACTTTTGTCAGAATATCAAAAGAACATGAGCCAGCGAAAGTTTCTCCATATAAGCGCATAGTAATTTAAAGTCAAATAATTCAAAATTTTGCGCCGTAAGGGTATGAAAATTCATCGCCACTGAATAGAGAATGATTCAAACTATCATTTAAAACATTTTTGGGGGGTATTTAAGTCTAGTCGCTCTGATGCACATAATACCTTTAAGGCTACATGGAAAATAAGTCTTAGGCTCAGGAATTTCAATAAGAGTGATATACGGTCTACTTCCCTCTGTCATTCACATTCTTGTGGACATTTTTAATGAATGTCTCAAGTGGTATTTTTTCTACTTCTTGGAAACAATCTCTCGTCACGCCGTTGCCTAAAAATCACGTCTTCCACTTCCCCAGCTGCCTACAGACCCATTAGCATCCTCCCGGCTTCTTCGAAAATTCTAGAGTATATTTTCCATGATCAACTTATGAAGCAACTCAACAACAGCAAGAAAATGGATAACTATCAATATGATTTTCGCCCTAATCACAGTACCACAACAGCTCTCACAAAAATAACTGAGGATATTAAATTGGCTTGAGATAAAGGGAAGTGTGGCTTCTCATACTTCTCGGTATTAGCAAAGCGTTTGACACTAATGATTTCGATATCTTAGAAGCGAAACTATCCACTAACTCCTTGCTTTTCGAATGCAGTGTCGCGTGGCCAACGTCATACATGCGCGGACGCTCACAATGGGACGTGCTCTTCCTGGTTCCCGTTGACCAGCGGGGTCCCCCAAGGTGGAATTCTTTCCCCCTCTTGTTTTTACTGTACATCTACCAAAATCACTGAAGTCGTGCTATCACATATACGCTGATGATTTTCAGATTTATGTCTTGCTCTCACCAATATGTAAATGCTACAATTAATTTGCTAAACGAAAAACTTGTCAAAATCAACTCATGGTCAAAATGCAATAACCTCAAAATATACCCAAACAAATGTCAAGCTATCATTCTCGGTAACAAATATCCTCTTAGCAAAATTAATACCAAAAATCATTCACTGGAAACGTCAAATTTTCCAGGGAACGTAAAAAATGTATGTTTAGTCATCGACGAAAAATTATCCTGGAAGGAACACATCTCCCATTTCAGTCAAAGAACTTACTGCATCCTTCGTTCACTGTACCACGTAAATGATATTTTCTCCGAACCCGTGAAGCAAATTCTTGTTCCGACTCTAATATTATCACACATTGACTACTGCGACGTAATATATAACGACCTCTCCTCCGCTCTCGTAAACAGACTTCAGAAAGAGCGGAACGCCTGTATTCGGTTCATTTTTGGACTAAAACGCTATGACCACTTGACAGAATCCCATGAAAAAATTGACTGGATAAAGCTAGATAAACGGCATATTTTCCATTCACTTATCTTCCTCCATAAGATACTCCACAGTAAAACACCACACTATCTCCATTCACATTTTCCATTCTGATCTGAACCGACGATTAATACCCGTTGTTCCTCTATTCTCGATCCTTCACATAAGGAGCTGCCAAGATTTAGAATAAACGTGGGGTAAAAATTCGCTGTATGTTTGGCAAAAAATATATCATAAAATACATAAGATCCTTCGTAATGCATGAAGGTTCCTAATACAAACATTCATGAGTGAATATGGATGAACGATTTGTTCTATGTTTAGAATTCTTCTGCTTATATTAACAATTTTCAATACCCTCACGTACCCTCTTACGTACCATAATGATATGCTCTTTTCTTGTGTTAATACTTCTTGTATTGTTAGTGCTTCCTTCGTTTGTATTTTAATGAATAATGTATGTACATATGTGGTTAAGTGTATGAGAGGCGTATGCCTTAACTTCGACACCAAATAAAGACATTATTATTATTATTTCATGACAATGTGTTTTACTAACGTTTGTCGTTTAGACTTAAAATTTGCGTCAATGTTCCATTTTTCTGACAAGTACTTTGCTTTACTTTTAATAGCTTTGACAATTTAACGTTATTTTACGCTCTGCTTTAAACTATTACAGATCCATGAACAACATAAATAACACTGAATAATATGTGTTTAGATATTTAAAAAGATATTGCTTTAAAAATACACTTATCTCATAGTATTACATGTATAGCTCTTTATACAAACACCTTCCGAAACACCATATAACGAAGATATCTTGAGCCGAAGAAAAATTAATACGATATTAAGTACTAAATTTCTTTCATTTGAAGTTTTTTTTAAATGTCATCATTTCCATAGGATTAATCACGTTTTTGTTATTGTACAAATTTTTTGCTCTAATTGAGAATTATAATACTTTAATTACACTAAGAGAAAATGCATTTGAGAAATACTACGCCTATGTGAAACTGAAGACATCGTGATTCCTTAGAAATATTACAATCGTGGTTTTTAAATTTTAACGCTTCACCACATCGGTATCACTGACTCTGTATTAGAGTCGCACGGTTATTAAGGTTTGATAACAATGACAAGTTCAATTTCGTTCGTTCAATGGCCGTTCCAACTCAGACCCTGATTTACATAATTTGTTTACTTCTTCCTAATCCTTTCCTAAAAATGAACTTCTTAAATACGATTTAAAATTTAAATCTCGATTATAAAATTTCAAGATTTTTAAAATTTTAATAAATAAAATTCACCCTCTGAATTTTGATATTCATAGTGCTTGATATTAAACGCCAGAGAAAGCTTTGAGCATGTTGACATTGAGATTAATGGTTTGAAAAATGAGGTGTGGAATTTCTGACATGTACGTCAATACATTATCAGCTTTGGTAACACAACCCCCACATAAAATAATTCCGGAGTTACTTTGAAATAAACTCTAATGGTTTTCAATGAAACACTAGTAAATCATTTCTTAAATAAATTATGGGACGCATATACTTTTTTCATTTGGGAATCAGTTCAAATTATCAAAGAAAGGCGTTGGAAACATTTATAGTTCAGCTGAGGTTAGCCCCCGTTAATTGAATGAAACAAATAGAACAAAGTAGATCATTAGTTACGACAGTGTTTCTTTTGAATATTTTTTATATGAGAAAAACCGAAAAGTTAATATAAATTTGAAACGGTTGGATAAAACTATGAAGCAGGGGCACCAGTCACACAAGGGTAAGTAATACGCAAAAATATAACATTGTTTAGATAATGTCACGAATGTTACAAAAATAGAAGTCAACTTCCTTTTAGTTATGTTACTCGAGAAGATTCAGTAAATAATTTTAAATGAATGATTTGGGAGAAATAAGCGTCGGCATGAGAGGATGAGACAACAAAACAAAGAGAATGTGATAGGACTACTGATCAAAAAGGCATAAAAATTTAATATTCCGATACAGTAAACTCTCTCTAATCCGGCTGCCGGATGTTTCGGCCAGACTGAAGGGTATGTGCTACATAATCCAGACATATCTCCGCAGACAAATCGTAATTTGCTCTTCTAGCTTCCGATTATTGTACATGGTTATACATAGCATAGTTGATTTATTGGTTTAAGCAGGATTGAACGAGGTACTCTTCAATGTATTGGTTCAAGACATTCTACCAAATCATTTTGTGATTGATCTTATGTACGTATTATTTATTGAAGATTCATGTGGACCCAAGATAGCTGAACGAGACAGACTCTACAGTAATTAGGGACGTTATGATTTGTGCAGAGAGAACTTTCGTGGGTTTACAAAAGGAACGGATCAAGAAAGTGATTCGATCCTTGTAGACAAATGACAGAACCCTCATTCTGAAGATATTTTATAATAATTAAGGTTGGTACATGATTGTTTACATAATTACGCAACAAAAAATGTTCAGGTTAATTATGAGGAGTGTCTGGGACGTGCTAGAACTGAACTCAAAATAATTCCGGATATTGACGCACGATATGATAATAAAATAATTTCATCGTACTTTTAAGAGGTTATTTTGAAAATATTGAACCATCATAAACTGGACGTGTAGAATGAGAAAAATTGTCTTAACTTGGAATGTTACGTGCAATCGACAATGAGTAGAAGTAACCTCGATATCAGTTTTTGATAGAGCAAATTTCACTGGTAAGGCTGGATACAAGCAAAAAAAGAGCAAGGAAGTGAAAATAAGTTTATCATCAAATCGATTACGAAGTATTTTGTGGAAAGGGAACTACAAAACAACTATGGTGATTGATAAACTTGGTGCACTCTCCACAACTCTAACGGACGATGTAGTGACACGCGACTCCGGCAGTGGCATCGCGCCATTCGAAGTGACGAACGCCGCTCCCTTCAGCTGCGTACACGAAGCGTCAGCCGCGCGGTAAGCGCTCGACGGGATTTCCCAGTCCTGGTGTTAGGACCGGGAAACAGAGCAAGCCCATCACATGGATATTTTCAAACTCACGCGCGCACAACTGTACCTACCGCTCGTACCCGCCCACGCCCGGTGCACCCCGCAGACTTCAGCCTGCATCCGCGACTCGCCGACTCAGGCATATAAATCGATTGTTGGCGTGAAGGAGCGCGGCGCTGTGGGGAAGCAGGGTGACGGGGCGCAGCGTGAGTAAGACAAGGACGGGGGTGCGCGTCGCGGGAGGACCGAGCGGTCGGCGGGGCGCGAGCCGGCGGGACCGGCGACGCGCCGACGCATGCGTGGAAGGGCGACGTGGCGCCGCGACATCGCCTGCGCGGCCGGCCAGTCGCGCTCCCGACGCCGGTGCAGGCCAGGCCCCCGGCGAGGCGGCGGGCAGCGCAAGGCAGGCTGGGGCTGGCAAGCGGGCGGAGGGCGGCGCTTTGAGGGCGAGGGCGGGCGTACAGGCACGCGCGGCGGCAGACGGTCGCAGCGGTGGACGCGCGCGCTCCTCCGGGTGCAGTTTACGACCTCCCGGCGAGCGCCGCCGGGCAGCCCCGCCGACGGGCCACCGCCATGGGATTGCGGGCGCCGACCGGCCCGCCACCGGCGCCGCGAGCGTAGGATGCATGCCGGCCAGAAGCAGCATGGAGCCCTCCAGCTCGTCTCCACAACCACCGGCCAGCCCGGCCTTCATCAGGTACCGGCAGAGCGCGCGGGCCGCTGAGCCATTTTCTGTTCGAGGTGCTTGTTTACATCCGCCAGGGCGCGGCGCCCTCGCGTCTGCCACCCTGCCGCTGCGCGCACGTGTGTGAGACCGGGTGAGCGACCGCTTCCTCTCGAGTTGCACTAGTGGTGGAAGAATCAGTGGGCAAGAAGGCGGTTGCACCGCTAGTGCCGTTACCGCAGTCGCGTTGTGGGGGCGGTAACCTCAAAGGAGGTATTGAACGTAAATACAGAGGTTGTTCGTCACTCACCGGCTCGTAATCCCACCGTGTCTGCATAGAACTCGCCCCAGCGACAGGGAGGAGATATTGATCGCAACAGTGAACGCGTGTATTTAACAGAAAGCGGTACTCTGGTTTTAGTCTGCGCGGCGTGCGCACGCGTCATGCAGGTAGATGCACAGGGTGGGAACGACTGAGGGCTGTATATCCCTTGTGCAAGGGGACGATGTCCCGAAAGGGATGAGGTTGACGGATGAGGAATGGCAAGTGACCGAAAGTTGCTGGAGTAGTGACGTCGCGCATTGTGTCGTGGGCGGTGTTGAAGGAATTTGGGGGTGGTGTGGGTGCGGCTGTCGCGGGATGGGAGTTGCAGTGGCACCGTCCTCGTCGCAACGAGGACCACTCCACGGGAACGTTATCCGCGGTGGAAGGCGAGCACGAGGACGGGCGCGCGAGCAGCGGCAATGACCCACTTTTGGCGCCCAAACACCCAGCTCGATCAATACCCGCCCACACCCGCGCTGCTGGTCGCCCCACCCTACCTTGAGATGCGGGGAGCAGGGACGCAAGTCTACACGTCTTCCCTTCGCTTTCCGCACGCAGCCACGGAAGCAGGCAAGGCAGAGTTGATGCCGGTGATCGCTATTGTGAATGCAATCCCTGCTATACCTTGAGGGCCACGCACGCATTCCGTGTCCCCTTTCTCAAATAGAAATTTATTTCTTTCATTCATTTATGTGCATTTCACAGATCAACTCATTTGTACTAAGTTTATAGGTTTCACTTCGAATTGAACGTGTGTAATAGAAAACGCCTAGTTCGGGGGATAATATATCTCTCCTCCTTTCCCTTTCATCTCTGTATCCAGTGCCACCATTATGACGTGTATTCCATTATGAATGGGAAAACTAGTAACCTTTGACTTTATGAGTAGCGCATGTGTTCCTCATTCACTTTTCGTCCATTTGGAGTGAGTCCAAAGCTGCTCCGTCGACCTAGTGTCCAGCCACTGGGTTTTTCTTCCTGATAGTCTCCAGCGGTGCGTGGCCTACACTGAGTGGGACCGCGGATGCCCGCTGCGTCGCGCACTTTCACAGTCTTTGGCGCCGCCACCACTGCGAGCCTTGATCGCTGTCACACCGAAATAGCCATCGCGGCTGTTATATTAAAAGCGAAAACAGACACGCTCTCGTGGTGAAGTTGGCGAGAGCGGGGTTGCGCACCGATGAACCTGCGGACTCCAGTAGTATTGGTATCAGTCGACAGAACGGAAGGACTTTCATTCTTACGTTGAATCGGAGAAGCTTGATAAACTTTTCAACCCCAATGCTCAGCAGTAAATCGAGTTCTGGTTGAATTACGAGTTAATATATTAAAGATGTATTGTCACTGTCGCAAAAGTTTTGTAGCTGTTTTAAACGTTTTGATAAATTTTGCAGCAAAACGATTTACTTTTCATTAAAATTTCTTATTTAAACTTTGTAAATACGTTGTTTGGGGTTGTTATTAGCCATATCCCTAATCTTCTTAGAATCAGAAAAATGTGATGTGCAATTCTTGAAAGCAGATCCACTAAGATAAATTAGGGGGCCTGGGGAAGATTTTGAATTTGGGACCCCCTCCCCTCTTCACCCTCTCACAACATTTCACCCCTTTCCAGAATTTACAGGCTTAATAAACGTACAAAAATATTTCAATGCTTTCTTTAACAAACGCATCTGGTTGGCATATCATGTCTAACAGATCGCACAGACATTAAGAACTTACTGAGACGACTTAACTATAACTGATAATAAACAATGACAATTAACTATTTATACTAACTCTTTCCTTTATCTGAAACTGAAACATAGCATATCGAAACCATTTCTTGGAGCTTCGTGAATACTGCCCCACCTAATCTCCCGTTACGGTTCCACTGTTTAAAGTCTCAAAGGATGAAACTGAATCTTCCTGTTGACGCGACCCTCGCAAGATTAATGAAAAAGAAATACCTCAAAAGATTAATTTTGACTTATTTTCTTGATTTTATTGCATTTGGTAAAACAGTTTGTAGTGTTAGCGGTTATATCGGTACTGAATGTGATTTTTTCATTGATTTCTGGTCCATACAAGAAAAAAGAGAAGTCATATAACGAGAACTTATAACTGACGCGCTATTTACGAATAAATTAAAAGCTCACTCTACAAACCAGCCAATCCATTAGTGGTCGTTTAATAAAAATGTAACAAGTAACGAATCGCTGAAATATAAATATTCTTCCCGACTGCAAACTATATGGGAGAATATTATTGTCTAACCCTTTTTAAGGTAAATGACACCAACCTACAAAATCGGATGTCCACAAACGCATAATACGAGTTTTCTCATCGTCATAATACGAGTATATATCTATATTCTGAATAAATTGTGAATAATTAGTGTAAACCCTTGACGTAACTGAAAGCTACATTAAAACATAATATTCATTCGTATCTTACATTTATATTTTAAATGGTCCAATAAAACAGCGCATCAATCCAGGGAAAATAAATTAATCTCTCGCGAAGAATGCGGAACTCGGAAATCAATGTAACACTGTTTCCATTTACATTATTCGTAATGTATTGATAGTTTGCTGTTGCTGCAAGCTGTATACTCTTGGAATTACAAAAGGGCTCAGGAAAATATTTTAAGTCCCGCGCTCTTGCAGATTTGGAGCCGTTACGTTTGCAACGTCACGTCTCTGCGACAGAGGAGAAGCTCCTCACTTTCGTTCGACCAATCGTAGGCGAACTTGAGACTTCTTCCATATTTGGCGGACCAATAGACTAGTACCGAGGAACATACCCCTATTACATCGTAACGAGAGAAAATATTTTATTACGCCTCTATTAAAGAAATATTTCGTAAATTTTTATTATACACATTTTGGACTTCCGTAACAAAAATATTCTGTATATTCTCAATTTCAATAAACTTTATCATTCTCTGTATTTAAATGACATCTCAAGATTCGATGTCTCACAACGCTTTCCTAGAGAATACAAAATATTTTAGTTTCTGTAAAAGAGTTTGTGTCTCACTGTAAAAGTATTGTTTTTATCACCGAATTTGGATATCATTGCAAGATATCGTATGGATTTTTAAAAATCGAATCAGGAATGACTTATAAATATTCCTATAATTTCTGAACTCTTTACTGTGGCGTAAAGAACTCAAAGCTCATTGACATGAAGTGATGTGTATTGTCTATCGTAATTTCACATAATTTGCAATTCTTTCGTACTATTCTTATAAGTCAATCGGAATTCAAGAATTATAGAAAGCAGTTGTATAAAATATAAATGAATAACACTAAAGGTTAATTTTAGTGATATTTTAATCTTAAACCACTTAAAAAATAAACTTTCTTCCTTTTCTTTTCTCTTCTTTTCAATATGAAGTTCTTGTAACCAGTTGGTCTCAGCATTCCAGATTAAGTATCACATTTTAAGAATTTATTTTAAATCTAGAAATCTCCTCTAATTAACATTTTTTTTACCGTCAATACAATAGAGAATTTCATATTTTCAGAAAACATTGAACAAAAATATGAAATTATACGAATAAGATTTTTCATTTGAATTTTTATGTGACTTATGCGGAGTATTTAAATGTCGTTCTACTTTTTACTGCCTTTTAAAATAGAATTATAGATCGCAGAAGTGTTCATCCCGGACAGATCACGGAGACGCGAATCACATGTCACTTTTGTTTAACATGGAACGTAGAAAAAAAGCTTTTATATATGGTTGTCTAACGGTAGAGCAGAAACAACGAAGAGATTCCTAATAAAACTTTGCGGTGGTAAATGTTGAATTTGATCATTATTAGTGGAACATTTTTTACTTTTTAGTTATGCCCATTTCAAAGTACTTATAGCAATTAATACTTATGAAGACAAAAAACTTAATTTCGTCCTTGAAATTCAATCAATTCGCAAATATGTGGTCTCTCTACGATATGCCATGGAATGGAATATATTGGAAATTATAGTACTGTGTAACTGAATGATGAATAATGCAGAAACATCGCTATTGTTCCACGATACAATCAGGATTACATTGTAAGACTTCAAACACTTAAAATTGCACATACGTTTACGAAATAACTCGATTTAAAAACTCTCTTTAGTAAAATCAAGTCAAACTCTCTCCTTGTAGGCCCAAAGTGCCCATGTCATAAAGAAATAAAAGGTTATTGGCATCAGTTAAGATGTGTTGTTTGTTGTAGATCCAAGTATTTTTCGAAGATTTTATATTATTTGCAATTGTTTAATAGCAAGACATGTAACACATATTAGATTACGAACGAAAAAGAATGAAAAAAACGGATATAAACACTGTCACAAATTGGAAAGTACTGATCATATATAAATATTAACATAAGAGGAGTTAATTCAAATTCAATATTTAGACGCATTTAACTTATAAAACCCTATTCTCAAACGCAATAATGTTTCTAAATGTAGTTTTGATATGACCAAACACGATTAAAAAACCACATTACTTTTATTTAAATTTCAGATTTTTTGCTGGATTTATGCTGGTCACCGAAGATGAAACTTCCATTATTTAATTAAGTAGGATTTCATGTTCTATAATCTGATATAACACTTTAGAATGCATGGATCGAGAAGACAAACATAATTATGTAAAGAGATCGCAATGACGAATTTACTATCAGTCATTTGTTATATTTGTTTAGAAATATGTTTCAACACTCGCAATATTAGATCCCACTCTAAACCATATACCTAACTGAATTTCGGTCAGAATGTTAAAATACACTTCTCTTAATTATAATTAGTTTGATATTAGTAAGTGATAGGGTTGGTTTCCTTGTAGGTTTCATTCAAAGGCACACATGGCGACTACTACACCTCTCTATTGAAAAATGAGCAAGATCAAATTTACATGTGGCTAAAGTGGGAATTGGAAGATTCACATTGCAAACTGTGAATAAAGTACATTTAGGCGAGACTATTGTATGAAATAAACTTAATACTTGAGGAAACAAGGTTATATTAAAATAATAAAGATCTTATACACTATATTGCCCAATTTCGATTTTCTTAGTATTGTATGTTTCGATTTTTTTCAACACGTTGAACAAAAATAAAAGTAATGCGAAAACCTTCGAATATATCTGATGATACGGAAATGATCCGCGAAAGCTTATCTGCTTAGATGCCAACATAGTTGGTGCGATAACGCGTTATGCAACGTTGCCCAATAGCATACTTAGATTTTCTCAGCATCGTGAGAGCTTTCATTACGATATCGTTCATTTCACCTCTCGTACATATATCTCAAAAGATTTATGATTGAATTCGCTTACAAAAATGTTTTCTGGTATATCACCTGGAATTGAACCAGTGGTCTATTGATCGTAACATTAGTGATAGGGATTCCTCCTCCTTAGCTACGTCTCCCATGCAGTTGGGAGGGCAAATACACTTCAAATTAGTTCATTGTACATTCAGAAATTATGTTCTTCGAAAACAAAATTTCGTCAATCCATAGAAATATATACAAATTTCTGTAAATTTTCTTTGTACAGTTATTTGTTGAAATTGTTTCTTTCGTCTACGACTGTAAGTAGAACTGTTTGCAATACCTTATCTTATCTGATCGGACAACCTCGTGTTTCTCTGTAAAGGAACTTGATATACACGATCTTAGCAAAGTCAACCTTGCAAAGTACTCTACTGCCATGTCTCATCACGACCTCTGCGTTAGGCAAAAGAAGATTGCGTTGGTGGAAAGTGCCAATTTCAGTGTCTCGGCAGCTGGAAGGCAATGTGGAGTAAGTTGAAGAAGTGCTTGCAAGTTGGGTCGGCAGTATCGCGAATCTGGGGAGGTTGGAAGGCGTACTGGCACTGGATTATGGCGAGTGTCTGCCGAACAGGACACAGTTTTGGTGAACCTGGCTAAGGAGAATCCTTTCCGCTCTTTGGAAGAGTTAAGACGCCTGTATAATTTTCCCGGTTGCGCGAGAACTGTTTGAAACCATCTGAGAGATCATGGACTCCGGTCTAGGAGGGCAGCGACAGAGGTGGCGCTTTCCGAGGAACATAGTGTGTATAGGTTAGTATTTTCCGAGGAAAACATTAATCGTCATTGGGGAAGCGTAATTTTCTCAGACGAGAGTGTTTTTTCCTCTGAAAATGACGGACCTGTGCGCGTATATCGACCTCGTGGAACCCACCATTGTCCTGAGTATGTGAGAGAGCGAGCACGATCTGGACGCGTATCTGTGTCGTGTTGGGGAGGATACGTTTTCGCGGTGTAGGCGTTCTGCACAGAATACAAGGTCGTCTTGATGGGCATCTGTATCTACATATTTTGCGAAATATTATGATCCCTTCGGTGCGGCAATTGTATCTTGATGAACTATTCTTTTCAGCATGATAATTCATGTGTCCACACGGCTCGATTGGTGCAGGAATGGATTGCAGGGCAGGAGCAAGTGGAAATTCTCCATTGGCCCCCGCATGCCACTGATCTCAACCCAATCGAAATCCTGTGGGCGGAGACAAAGCGTGTCATGGTCGAAAATAATTTCTTATAAAAACGTTACATCCAAATTCGATAACTTTCGTAGAAACAATGTTTTCTTCATTTGTATTACCTTATATATTTCATAGATAAACCCTATTGACTTAACGTTTTTTATAAAAACGTATTCTGGATACGAATATTTATCTTACAATTGTTGTGGAAACCGATTTTAGTACCATAACCCTTTAAAAATGTAGGGGATTTCAAAATAAAGCATTTCTGCCTGATTATTGATAATATTTTTAATATGTTCCAATATTTTTCCACCATTTTATTTATCAGAAAGTGAAAAGTGTCCATACGAAATACGAAATCCGAGAAGTCATTGAAATACGAAATATAATGTTATTATATTTGATAAATTTCAACCTTTAAAGACATGCTTTTGAAAATCTCATTCATAGGCAATTTTTACAGTTCATTTAAACGGGGAATAAACTTCACATCGAAAGAGATTTTTCCTCTCCAAATAAGAATCAATGTTGTAAACTGGTTGCTATTTCGAAGTTTCCATAAAGACTCTTGTTGGTCCTCGCCGGATGCCAAAGTAACATCTAAACATGCAGAGCAGTGACTGCGCTTTATACTTGACATTCCGCTCTTCTGTCTCTATCTCAGGAAAATTAGCCATGAAAGCAGCTCGTCCATAAACCGTGGATGATCTAAAAAATTGTCTTAATGCAAAATTCAAACTCTCACCCTTTGCTGTATGTGCTCGCGTCCGTACAGTCAACATTTTCAGGTCAGAGCACGTGATTAGAACAATACCGCTGAGAAATGCGTCATTAAGTTCAATAAATGTGATCCACACTGTTTTATGCCGGACTGTTCTCCGCATTGGCGTATTTGGAGATTTTCCTTTATCGAATCCGTCCACGGCTTTTGTTCTAGGAGCGCGGTTGCAACATCTCTCCATTAATGGAAGCACTGGCTCATAGCTCTGGGAACGGTATGAGGAGAAGGGGACCGTGATTCGTATCCCGACGGTGGCAGGTCGTCGTGAAGTGAAGGGGAACATTACCAGCGCGGATCGTTATCTGCGGGACGAGGGAACATGGACAGGCGACACAAGTGATGCTGCGAGCTCGTCTCTAAATCCGCGTTAGCACGAAAACTGCTCGTGAAAACCATAGAGCTTCGAATTTTCCATTAGAAATTATGCTTGATGAGAATTCAAGATTGCTTTGGCCATTACTTTTTTTGGCGTAATTTGATTTTAAATGAGAGGAATGACAAACTCTCAAAACTCAAAGGTTTTCAACAAGACTCCCTGATTCCAAGCGGACAAAAAGCGTAAAATATATCTTGTTTAAATGAAAACTATTTTCTACGAAAAAATATAAGATATTAAAAAAAATTGTAATGCAAGCAGAGCAGTGGCCGGTGATAAATTACGTAATGCGTACTGGGAGGAGGTATTTGATATCTTTACACTTCGTTTTGCGGGGTAGGGGTGTCTTAGACGTGGTATTAAGCGAGGTTCAAGTTTCTTAGGATACACTTCATTCGTTGCTTTTACCTTAACGTTTGTCAGGGAAATGTATGTACTCAACCGCTATGTGATAGCACAAAGTAGTGAGGAAGGGGAAATTAAAAATTGTCCCCACATTTTCAGGAACACAGTTCTCCTTAAAGGGGGCAGGAATGGTAGAGGTATTGTGATCGATTGAGTCGGAATTAAATTTCCTAAAATCACCAAGCAATACTTCCGTACATTACTGAGCGCAGAAATCCATACTCTCGTAGAATTCATTTAAAAACCTGATATGCAAATCATTGCTAATTAACTGTCATGTTTATATTGAAATAAGAGCATAACGAGTGCATTATTCAAGACTTCTTTAAAAATCGTCTCTTGGGGACTGTTAAAAAAGAATTATATATTTTCAGCTTTATAATGACAGAAAATTGTTAAGTGTCACGTTTATTTGGTAATAAAATATTTCTTCATTCTGTCTGACACAATTATAAAACGCGTCGTTTAAATTTAAAAAATTACAGAGGAGCATAGTTCATCATCCGAATGGGGAATGGGAGTAACTCAAATATTGCGGGCAAGTGTTCTTTATTTCCTTATCTTTAAACTCAACACATGAAGGTTGTCAACATAAATGCTAGTTAACATAAATGGGAATTCAATTCACATTCTTTACTATTCATTTTTATTTCTCCACACAAAGCTTATTTCCAGTGTGTATTGAAGGTAGACTTGAGAAAAGCCTAACAAATAACATTTTAAACTACCTTATTCTTCTATTCCTGTATTGTAAATAATCAATGAACTATTTGTGTCATAGAGTCAATGGACAACACACAAAACTGTACATAAGAAAAACTTCAGAACTTGCTTGTGGAGAGGAAGGGATATGTCCTACAATTCATCCATTATTCTAAGAAAAGGCTGGGATAGGACTAGTTGACGTAGAATTGAAAATAAAGAAATTACAAGTATTTGGGAATAAAATTCTAAAGTAGTTTCTATGAGATTTTTCTTACTTTTCTTCGGTAGTTTGAACTACAAATATTCAAGATGGCAAGTAAGGGAATGTGGGGTAAAATCGGGTACTATTCGGATTTTGATGTTCTCAAGCAACAGATTTCACATTATGAAGTAAAAAATGCATTACTAGCATTCATTTGAGTGTAGGATATTAGTTTATGATCCCCACTAAGAGGAAAATAAGTCACGATGAACATACAATACAAGAAATGAAAACTTCTAAATAATTATTTTTTAAGGGTGTGGTATGGGTAAAACTAGGTAAACAATTATCGTGAAAAAAAGAGAAGAGATTTGTTTAAGAACAAAAATATGCCTCACAAGTAAGGAAGAAAATCTTAATACATAAATAATAGTTCTTTCAATTTAATTTGAGCTGCGATACTGCAGAAAATGTTTAGACATAGTAAATTTGTTGGTAATGACCACTGTACTTTTCGTGTGTCAACTCCTTGCATACAGGGCATTGGATTCATTAATTACTTGACACTGAATTCACGAATAAGCCATAACAAAACAAACAGGCCATGCATGATTCCTCTCCATCTCATTCATCTTCTGATCTCACCCACTCCGCTTCTTCATGAAAATCTGAATATTATTTTTTCTCCTTCTTTGCATGTTTCTTTGTTTTCTTAAGTTTAGGTGTTCCTTTTGACTTCTTCTCATTGACAAAACGTCTTCTCTTCATTGAAAGGCTTAGCTAGTCCTGAGCAATCCCGGTCAAGCTCCTCTTTGCATGGAGTTAACTTGAAATGTCAATTTTTCCTCTTTTTCTGTAAGTTTTTATTTGTTGACATTTGTTTTGCCCCCCTCAAAACATAAGTAAATACGACCACCCCGTTAACCAAATGAGGGAAAGCATAAAAAACGCGCAAATAACTGCAAAGGCTGGATGGGATATTGAGACACTAACCGAGATTTATCAACGTTGCGCCCGCTTGTTTTGTCGTTCCAAATAATCGAAAATATTGGAAAGAAAATCTTCAATGAAAACATGTGAAGCTTCACAATCGAGCAGAATTGAGAGAACTTTTGGCTAGTGGTAAAGGTGCAAGTTCACTGACTAGGTGGTAAATAGTATCACTAGAAGCTCAGAACGGGGGGTATCCAGTATGACCCGCCTACCCGGTTTTACCCTCCCCCTTTTCCCCTACGTACATTCTTAATCTGTCATTTTTTTCAGAAAACAAAAGAGTATCCAAGAATTGGAATGTTTGAATCCTTCATCATTCCGATGTTTCCTTTATAATTCAAAGCTCTCACGATATTTTACTGTGTTTAATTACCTGGGAAAATATCACCAGATAGATCCCCGAGATTTTATTATTTTAATGAAGTGGGAGTATGAGACTGAATGTGATAAATTTGGCGAGCATGTATATTAAATTTATTTTACGTACATCATAAAAAGCAGGTATGCTTAATGCGATAAATTTTGCATGAGTTTTTAAAGTTAAGCACACTAACTGGTCACTAGGAGTAATTACTTCCTTATCGTGAAAGCAAAATATTTCGGTTTCTACACATTCCTAGCATTTTTAACGTATATTTGTGTTTTAAATGAAAAATATAAATGTTATAACCTGAAAACAGAACACATAGTTCATTCATTGCATTGAAATAATCAAAGGATAAAAATCTAAATTACAATTCTGAAATGTAATTTATGAAAATTTACGAATTGTAAGGAATCGGGGGGAATTACGGCCCGCCCACGCTTTGGGAATTTTTCCTTCCTCCGTTTTGAGAAGTTTTGAGAATTAAATTACGCGACGTACAATACTACCTATCCAAGTATTAGAAAACAAATTGTGCTATTCACTTTCCTTTCATCGTTCTATGTGAGAATATTCATTTTTACCAAACCCTTACCTCTGAACCACATTACCACCATCTGTGGTAATATGGTCTTCTTCTTTTCTCCACAAAGAAACATATTTTTAATTGAACAATTAGGTAAACGACACAAAAATGAGTGGAGAGTGATGTTTTCCGATAAAATTATTCTGAAAAATTAAGCGGTTAATTGTCAGCTCTTTTGAATATTGGTGTTTTTAATAAAAGATAACAGAAACAACTGTGCAAGTCAAGTGGCCTCAAACTAAACTTCCTTTAATGTTATCTTGACAAGAAAGTAATGTTTTAGACATATTGTTTATATTGATCACGTGGGCCACGGAAACTGTCACCATTTTAAAAGAAGCATTTTTACCATGTTTCTTCTTAACTCTGCGCAATGACCAACATTATCAGTCGATTCCATGACAAAAACTGATTAATAAACGGCACTGTTTATAATGAATTACTTTAATTTACTTGAGAAAAAAATTCAGACATATCGAGACATCTCAGTAACATATAACTTACTCTCTGGTGGATGACCACGACCATGGAAGTTCTCTGACTATGGGATATCCCACATGTTATCACTCATGAGCTCTTGCTGAAGAGAATATGAGCGACATCGGTTGGTTTCCGGGTGGTTAATATTCCCGGAGGTGGTTAATATACTAGAGAGGGGAATAGACCATATTACCAACCGGGCCATAATTCCCCCCGACACATTATAGGGGTGCACTTCATAGTTATTCGAGAACCATGACACAAATAATTCCGAGTTCGACTGTACTGAGGATTGATTATACAATAGAGAAAATAATGTAAATAGCCTTGAAAGTCTTGCTGAGAAAGCTTACGTTTTCTTTTATCCATAACGGAAGTGTTAAAATAACGCGAGCCTTTTGGAACTGTCGATGGAGCCTGCACGGGTCTCTGGTACTGGTGAAGATCAAAGATGAATATCATGAAGATTGAAGCGTCACATTGCAAAAATATTCACAGTACATTGGGTGAAGTTTGTGGAGAGGTAATAGAACACCACAGCACAGTTCCTTGTTGAGCTGATCTTTTTCTGTGAACATAAACGCTGATGTTAGGACCAGAAAGGACGGCAAAACCAGCAGATGGAAGGAATGTGAATGTCGAGGATTCCAAGCTCTTGCGTGGAACACTTCATGACAGTTTTTCAAGTGGAACATGTTTCACAGGGGTTTATTGTTGAGAGTTTGTTGCAGTTGAGTTTATTGCAGAAACTGAGAAGAAATGGAAGAGAATCATTCCTTAGGTACTTGAGAGCTGGCCAATCATTATCATTGAGCACGGTTACCCATGCATAGAGAACGATGTAATAGAAAAGTTACGCCAATACAGTTTGATAAGGTAAACAAGCTCCCCTCAGTCCTCCAGAGATCACTAGACGCCATCTTATTCTGTAAGTTTAAATAACGTATGCGAGGACGTAGTTTTCTTCCCGGGAAGATCTTTTCGGCAGATGCCAAAAGTTGGTGTCCTCAATTGGATCATAAAACTTCCAACTGTCAGGACATCGAGAAACAGAGACTACAACGGAGGATTCAAAAAATCTTATGAAATAGAACAACACCTATATGTGACTAAGTAATAATGATTTATGAGATGAGTATTCATGTTTAATATTTCAATATTATTGGAGGAAATATGACAATAATTAACAAGAAACAAATTCCACTAATTATTTCGTATTCGCTTCTCAATATTTTTTCTGATATAATTTACCTCATAATCCAGAACAGATTGAATATATCATGAAATAAATATACGAATTACAAAATTAGTTGAATATCATATGACCCGTGAGAATTTTGTGTTAGAACATATGTAATATACGAAACAGAAAAATTAATCTCCAAAAAGTCGCTATTTTTCGTTATGGTTTTCCAATATGTATTATTGCTAACTGAATTATTTTCAGCTAGTATCTGCCCGTTTTTTAGTAAAACATCTGTCATTCAACAACAAGAATTTTCGTCCCGGAGCACATAGCACTGAAAGTGGCGTTCGTGGCGTAATACTATATTTCTTCACAATATGCATGAAATATCTTTAGAAATATAATTTCGAAATCTTTCTGGTTTATTGGTGCACTTTATGTTCACTTCACCCTCGTATTATTTTACAATAGCAACCATAGGTGCCGGTGCTATTGCAGCCCTGATTTCCGAGCAAAAAAAGGAGAGGGGGAAACTTTGAATTTTCTTCCACACAAGTAACCAATTTCATTCAAACGTTTTTCATGGGCCTCCTACAGAAAATTTTCACGTAGAACACAGTCTTGGATTCAGAGATACAGACACTTGTGTGCTTTCAGGGGTCAGAAGAAAAACAATGGTGTTCACTTTAGCTTCAAACTTTATTTTGTTATTTTTCGTACAGTGTAAGATATTTGCATGAAAACAAAACTATGTAAACCATATGTAAATATACCAAAAATGTCTAAATTTCTTACCCAAAATAAGTTACTGAGTATAATGTCTTTAATCTACCTATGGAGCACACCTGGACCGCAATTTATTTTCATTTAATTAATAATTCATGAACTTTTGTTTAGAAACCAACTTAATGTATATGTAAATCACTGTTAGACATGTTACTAACAGTATTCCTTGGCCAAGGCATATTTTATTTCTCTTAAGCTTGACATCACGAACCTACTTTGAATCTAAAATAACCAATTTTTAAAATATACAAAACATTATTGCAATATAATATATAACCGTTATTTGTACATTAACTTGAATGAGATTATGCTCTATCGATAAAATGGAATAGTGTATTCATTGCCATATTATTTCACATCATATTCTTAACCATATTATTCACATTACAAAACGGTTAAAAAATTAAAATTGTTTACCTGAACCTCCATCTCCCTTAATCCTCAACACTGCAATACGTAAATCAATTCTATATAATAGGAAAATAATTTAATGCATCTTTTAAAATTATGAACATATCTTATAAAAGTTACTTGTAGGTGATTTGTAAACAATGAGTAAGTTGTTATTATAGTTTAGTATTTTTGTATTTATAGTTTAGTATTTTTTTTTTTAGTTTTTAGTACAAAACTAAAAAGGGTGTTGAGGAAGAGGGGGATTAAGGATTGAATTCCCTACCAAAAGGTCTGCCGGCGTCCATACCAGTATCTAAGTAGCGATACTAGAAATTAATTTAATTGTTATCTAAATAACTAACATACAATGAGAGAATGATATTAAAATATAGTAATATTCATGGAATATTTAATTATTCTTCACATATGTCGTCTTGTATTATTGTCTCAGACAATCTGAAAGATTCCGAGATGTATCAAGTAGTTCAAAAGTTTTGAAATAATCTATTACTTTTAAGCAATTGAACGTTCAGTAACTGAAAATTAATTTTTAACTCATAAAACCTCACCTTTAATCGTTGTTTTAAAATGTGAGGATTTTGTCTTATTAAACCTAACGAGCGTGTTCTGATTTGAATAACAGAAATATCTTTAACTTATAAACTCACAGTTAATGTGAAACGTGTCAAGCAATATTTCCCCCAATTTCATAAATATTTGGTGACGGAAGGTAAAGGTTTGCGAGAATGTACACTCATAAATTATTTTCAATTTTCTCTCGTTCAACTCCTGACCTACCTATGGTAATGTAAAAATAAAGGAGATAAGATGATTTCAGCTTATGTCATTTTTGTCTTTTTAATTCAATCAATTTTTCTTTTGATCGTCAGAAGTCTCCCGACCAACGAAATATACTGGCAAGGTGTACTAGTAGAATGGGATCGATATGTTGTTGACCCTTGGGTTAAAGAGAAACTCTGTGGGGGAAAAAGAGAACTCTCCCATATTTTTTTATTTATCTCGAAAAAATTGATTTATTGAAAAGTGTTTGAAAAATAATGTGCTTTTATTTTAATTCAGAAAAATCTACGTTTTCTTCTATTTCCAATAAAAATATAATTTACATAATTAGAGAAGAGCCGTAGGAAACAAACAAGTTGCCATAAATTCTCAAAAAATTGGAAATGCAGAAATTTGATTTTAAGTTACGATTTGATGACTAACTTGTTTGGTCTTGAGGGAATAAAGTTGGTACCACGTACCATAAAACACAAGAATTGATTGTGTAACTTGAAAATTTGCTTACAGGACCAATTATCAAATATCTGATTAGTTGTAGGATTTTTTATACCTGACATTTATAATACTTTTCTGTAAAAAAAAAAGTACTCAAATAATCGGAATGTGAAAACTGGGATCTCGCGAGGGAAGATCGAGAGTCAAGGATTAGTCTCGAACATATGGTTGGCAAAGCATCTTCCAAGGGGATGAACAATCTGAGTTCGTTCAAGTCGGTCACTTTTTTCTCCACTCAAACATAATCTTCCATTATACGTCTCGCAAATTCTTAGCAGCCACGAGATGCACAGATAAATGCACAAAATCTTGAAACTGAGCAATTTTTGAGTTCATTACCCAACAGCGAAGAGCTTCACCTTCCAGCACATTTCCTCAGGCTGAGTTTGGTTGTTTCTAAACATTAGTGCTCACAACTACGCCTCAGAATTTTAGACATGAAAATGTGAAGTTTTGAGGTTTTGAGCTCCTCAAATAAGTGATTAACATATCTAGTACTTTTTAAATGAATATTATTGTGTAATTTTCAATTCATCTTTGTACTAAAAAACCGATAGATCTTTCACGTCAGCACTGTTCTGGAGCAGATCATGGTTTGGCCGAAAAGTGTACGATGGGACAACATGCGTATTATAGTCAGTTTGCTACAGTCTGGCGATGTCTACTGCGTTGGCGAAAGAGCGTTTGCTTTTTACAAGCCTATATTTAGCTTCTTACGTTATATAAACCCATTGAAATGCAATATGTCTTGTTTTGTTTTTTACTTACAATTTTATGTATTAAGATTTATTGAAAACTATACCTTTCTATTAATTGAACAGTACAACTATCAACATACTGTAAACCTATTAATACAAAAGTAATTGATTTCAGGTATAAAAACTCATGTTTGTGTCATGTAAAACAGTTCACAGCTTGATCAAACCAGGCACATTTTTAATAATACAAAAAGTCACAATGTTTCCAATTATATGTGACTATAAGCAACGCATGCTTTTTGATATAGTAATTCAACCGCTATATATTCAAGACTGTCAACTGGACGTCAAGCAGAAGCATATCAAATGCTGATTAGCTGTGACGACTTTTTTTATATTACTATTGTCTCAAATTCGCTGTAACCATCACAAATCAATTCCGTTATGCCGAAATCTAAAAACAAGTAATTACGTTATATTAATTCTCAAAAATTTCATCATAAAAGTCATTCAATAGGCCAAATTACTGTGCTACTTCCTGATCTTTCATCTAGTTATTTTTTTTATGATCATTCCTTTTCTATGCAATTAAGAATGTTACAGTGATTTCATTCACACTATATTTGTTATTAGAATATAACTGATAGTTTAATATTTTAAAAAATTCATTGTACATTCGTCAATAATTCACATTTATTCTTATATTTTTCACTTTTGCTTTAATAAACGTTATTCTGCACGAATACAAACACTAGTGATGGAAGAAAATGACACTTTCTTGTGCTATTCACCCTTAGCTTAAGTTATGCCAAGCTATAAAGCCAGAATTTTTTTGTCCCACTCGGAGTGATGCATGCTAACCGAAAGACTGGTAATCTCAAGCATCCTGGTTGCAAAAAGATATTATTCTTGTTTTTCTTCTTCTCTCGTCATACGACATTCTTCAATTCGGAATTTACATAAAAACACATTTTGAACAATTATTTTCGCTATTAAATAACTATTGTTTTCAAGTTTAAACGATGTAACTCATATAATACGAATACGATGTACGTCATATCAGTGGCGCTGGTTAGGGGAGGGCGTGTGTTGGGGGGGGGCAGCTGCCTCCGCACTCTTTTAAGATAAAATTAAGATTTAATTTTGTCCAAAATTGGAAATTATAAAAAAAACAATAATGCTATTCTTGATGTGGTAATTACCTAATTGTCTTTTCTTTGATTTGTTTCATTATTTGAAACATGCTAAGTGGAAATATACAGAAAATGTCATGCGATTGGTACAGCACCGCAGTCGTAGTACACTGAAATGAGCAAAATTAGGGGAAATAATTCGTGAAGCTTTGAAACTTGGTAATTAGGTGTGAAATGTTGTATTGTTCACGATAATTAACTCTCCCCCATTTTTTCGCAGCCACGCACCCCTGAAAGCCATCCATAAAGTGTACGTTCGCGGTTTTCGCCATTTTGTCGCAATTTTCGTGCTTTATCCCGCAAGGGCCCGTTTTTCGTCTAATTTCAGTGTACTATCAGTGGTGGAGACTCGTACAGCAGCGTGTAGAAAGTGCCATGAGGAATAATACATGGCAGGGTTTCCATCGCTGGCCGATCTGTTGAATCTGAGTTCCGTCGCTGTCACCCGACGATTCTTTCTTCTGAGGTCCATCGATTCATTTCGGGCATCCAATTCTTGTCTCAACAATGGAAGATAGTTTCGAATCGTTTCACACTTGAAGATATTATTTTAGAGTGTGGTCAGTACTACCCCTCTTTTTACGTATTAATGAAGGTGCGCCAATAGTTATTGCCGTAGAAATGGGATAAGCATTGAAATTTCTACATATTCCGATTTTCACAATTGGTGTGTTTCACTAGGAATTTTAGGTGTCTTTTTTTGTGGATAATTTTTTGTGTTTTTTTTTCGACTAGACCTCGACATCAAAAGTTGGCTCAACGTCGGTGATCTCTGCGTGGGAAAAAGACATATTGTAAAAAATTGCGTTGCTCTTGCAATTTATGTTTGGCTATTTATTACCAAATTGTATTTATATACAAAACATCATATTATGTTATACTTAAATAATCCTGAAAAAGATAGGAATTGTGTCCAAACGATGTGTATTATTGTGTTTTTATGCTCTAAATGTAAAAACTTTCATAATAATTTACATGCTGGGGAATCTAGAGCATACTGGAAGACAATACATCAATATTAATCATAAGTGTAACAATTTCGAAGAGTACCTACATGATAAAATTTCAAAATGGAAAATTACAGTAAACTTACTTCCTCTCGTAAGTTTTGCAATTATTTTAACGACCAGATAAGGTTCTTTTTTGCACAAATACTTTGAACAAGGTACACCACACGTTATACCACTCGGATACTAATAACTTGCGTAATACCCTAACTCCAACAGAACTTAGCGTGATAAAAAATACACAAGTTTTGTAATATTGAGAGCTAATTTTATAGCAAGTTAATTTATTGGTGGCTCGGATTACGAAGGTAAAGTTCTAAATTAAAAATGTCGAAAGATTGTCCCGTTCAACTTTTCTAAAACACTTCATCAGTGAAATTGCGGTGTTCATTTTTAGTCATCACGCTAACGGTAAACGATAAGAACAAAAATGTTTATTATTGAATACTCATAACAATGTTATATTCGTAATTATGTACGGATTTAAGTTTCGAATGTGTGTTGTTAAAATGAATTTCTGCAGACTGAACTCCAGGTTCTTTCGGATTTATTTGAGTTTTCAATAGATATCCTCAGAACTAATGTGAGGCGACGTATCGGAAGAATAGACTCGCAAAACAAATACTTTATAGAAACAATAGTAAGGATTATTTGGTATAAAATTAATTATTTACTTATTTCATAATAAAATATTCACAATTATGGTTATCATAATTCTCATTTTCATTTCTTTTGGTTATCCGCATTTCTGACGATGGCATTACACGGATAGATGTCATGCCCCTCTTGGCCACGCTCTTGTTCTCACGTGTCCGCTCCCACCACGGGGACATGAGTGCAATCTTTGTCTCTTCTATTTCGCTATTCTTCTCCAACGTTGCATTTAATTGACATACAAGGAAGGAAATTTGAAGGTAAATAACGTTACCTGGTCAGCTCAACTCCCATCGACAATGGCTGCGGAAACATTCACAATCAATTACTATGATCTGTTCAGGTATAAATATGAAGGAGCAATATAAAAGATAAATCCAGCTATAACCATTTTTTGATGAATGAAGTTATTTCATTCTGGGAAAGTTTCCAAATTTTTCAATGGTGATACTGATGATGAATAGTCATCATATTTTACGAGGGGCGCCACAAAGTGAAGCAACTCAATGATTCGAATAAAGTGTGGGACGTCCTGAACTCTTTGTTTCACTTTACCTCTCGAAAGAATATTCACATGGACCGTCGATAATTGTATGAAAAATACAACAACAACAAAACGCATTGAAGCGTGTTCTACTGATAACCTTCAATTTACAAAGAGTTTGAAAATAAATGGTGCCTTTTTTCTAAGCACTATAAAATATTTGTCAAATTCAAGTACTGTTTGGTAAAATACTGAGATAAAACGAATAATGTAGGCCTGAATAATATCACAATATCGTTGTTAAAGAAACAAAAATAACTTTTATAGAAGTGTTATAGTAGGTCCATACTCATTTAATATACTAATATATTAAATATCTTATCTAAATAATATTAAACTTACAAAATTAGTTATTACTCAATGATGAGTTCAGATATTTATTACTTTTATACATTTTTTTACTGTGTACTATGTTCAAATTTATACTTTTATAGTATTTGGGTGACCCATTTGGAGGCCACTTACTGGACGACTTTCCTCTTGTCCCCTCACGCCTCTGCTGAAGTTGAAGTGAATTGCGTCGAAACATGCTATTCTATGTATTGATTGATATTGATTATATCATATCTTATAGTAATATTGTACTGTCACCGCCACCAAGTCGTCTAAAATGCGAGAGCCTTTTGTCCCACATCACGCCCGTTCATTCACATTGCAACCAACTAGTGTTTTACTTCCCAGCGTCTCTTTCAAAATACGTCTACTCATGCACGCTTCCTCATAATGATTAAATGGCCTTCCTCGTAAGTTTATGACATTTAAATAATTCATAAACTTAGTAAGTATAGTTTCTCTCAATATATAAACTTACTTTTAACAATTGCAGGGTACTTATAAAAAATATTGATTTTACCTCAAAAATCGAAAAATTGTTTTCTTGGGTAACAAGCAAAACTACTCTGAATACAAAAATATAAATTAAATTATATCTAGCGTTTCGGCATGTAGAACAACGAATAGACAGATGGAAATCTAAAAACTGTGGCCTTTAGAACCAATATTTACATCAAAATTGTGAATTCGAATCTTTTCCACTATTGCAAAATATACCCGATATATTGTTTTATAGATAATCGTTTGATTTTTGAAGGTGTAAGGATATGTTGTATTCCCCAACCAAAAACGTGCTGTAACAGTAGGAAGAGTGGAAAGGCGACTTTCGTAGACATCAAATGATCTCAAAGAAAACAGATCGAAATTATTATTAATTATTGGAGATTTCAGGAAGTGTTGATTCTTTTTACTAATATAGGAACGCCGTCAGAATCACTCTTCCAGAGTTTCTATTTCTGGAATCTCGTTCCACAATTCTGAAAGAAAGGATTAAGATAAAGCAAATTGTTTTCAGATCGACCCAAAATCGTGCATAAATGAATCTTACAAATAATGTATAACTTTCATAATTCAATTAGGTACAAATTTGAATTTTATTTCTAGTAGAAAAAGCTGTTACAAACTGCTTATGACCACAAGGAGGACAATAAACTAATTCACTCGCCGGAAGCCAGAAAAGGACCATCTTGTCAATTCCTCAAGGACCCTAAGGCAGAGCCGGATTGAAAAAATAAGAATAAAAAGTTAGCTATGTGTTATAATATCATGAGAATACCAACAAATTTGTATATAATAAACAAAAAAGTAGTTCACAAGTACGTAATAATATCTTATTATGGATTATTCGGAATTAATTGTTCAAAAATCGAAACGATTAAAATAACTCTTAAGTCCAGATTGATTGTTACAATACCCCGAGATCAATTATTTTCTTTTACGAGAGTACTACATTATTAAGGACACGATATTAATTATTACAATTGAATATCTACAAAAATTATAAATTTTACGACAAAATCTTGAAAACAGTTTATCCTAATAAGTGATAGGAGTGATGAGATATTGAGTTTCCCACTGAAAACGCTACAATGAACCACATTGCGCCTACACACAGAAAAACAAAGGTGACAAGTAGCGACATGTAAGCATTCACTACAGTTTACATGGCTGACAGTGAGCGTAATTTTTGTAGTTTATGTAGAAGCAATATAAAATTTTTACCAACTACTTTCATACATTTGTGGTGAGAACAACGCAAATTCGTGTACACAACTTACTAATAATAATAAATTTAATAAATTTATTGTCAAAAAAAAGTACAAACTGCGTATGACCACGTGGAGGACAATAAACTAATTTACTCTCCGGAAGCAAGCAAGGGACCATTTCATCAATTCCGATCAAGGGCCCTAAGGCAGAGGCGGATTCAAAAATTTCAGCAAAAATTCCTAGATAAGATGAAAAGATAGCTACGGGTTATAATACTAATAGAATGTCAATATGTTTGTAATTTAACGCAAAAAAATTACATGTACAAATTATTATCGAACTATCGATTATTCTGAGTTTAGTGTTTAAAAATCATAAGAATTGAAATAACACTAAATTCACGATGTATTGTCACAATTAACTCTCCCCTAGACAAAGCCTAGAGAACCTGTATAAGAAATCCGCCTCTACCCGAAGGAAAAACGGAGAAAAACCCGGGCCAGAAAACAGATTTCGCTTGCAAATATATATTTAACTATACATTTCCTATTATTTGTCGTAATGTTTGCAGTCAACGCCCTGTAATGGTGACAATCACATGACTGGGGCGTCTTGTAATAATAAATTTACAGTATGCCCCATTAATTCGAGTACAATATGCCGCAGTAGAAATGCCACTTTAATAATGCAATTAAGCAAAAAATTGAATATTGCAATTAAATATATAAAAATACGAAAATAGGAAAAGAATATACAAAAAAGAAGCTGATAGACGAAAATAAGAAATCATGGAGTATCAAAGAAATAAAAAAAAATCTGAAAAGATGGTAACAAAGGGCAAGAAAAAACAAAAATCCATGAAAAAGAAGGCAACCTGAATTATTCTTAGTCATCAAACAGTAAAAAGGATGACCAGAACTGTGGGAGAAGTTCGAGCTAAGACATTTCTGGTGAAGACAAGAATAGGTAGTACATAGAGTCCACAGAAAATTATTATCGTGCAAGTTCTGAAGAAGGCTGGATACGTCAATCATGCTCGTCTTGGATGCATGAGTGTTGTACTATGTACAAACCTCTCAGCAATTTTTGCTGTAAAAGAGCCAGTGTGAATCTATAATTAAGTAGAAACAGATAAAAAATGAATGAATATGAAGGAGAGTGAAGACTAAAAATAATCTTTATTGAAAATTGATCTTATGCCCGAGACTTATTTCTATTACTTATTGAAAGTTTACTTTATTTTCGTAAGAATTTTGCAGAACTTACAGTAACAGACGTAAGGCGTATTGTCAAGACAATCGAGTACAAGACCCCTCCGTAAGGTTTTATAAAAATATTTTTATACCTAGTAGAGAAGTAAAAATTATCAAATAGAAGTGCCATTTTGTTGTTTTAATATTAACCATTACATTTTTGCTTAATAAATCAATGAAAATATACTGAGGATGACTTTATTGAACTAAGAAAAAGGGGTGGAATGTACAATTTTACCCTACGTAGATTTAAAAAATTCTTCCCAGTATGAAAATAAATTAATTTCGAGCAACGTAATTGGTGCATTAATTCAATATATTGATCTGAAGTTCATGAATATTTCTTGAATGTGTTTTTGGTAAGATTGGGAAGAAGAATATGGAAAGATTCAAGTGTTAAGACCCTTTGCTGTTCATACAAGTCAAGAAATGAAAAGGATCTCTCGGGCAAAGCGCTATTGTGGCATTTGGTTTCAGAATACTTTTTCTCTTCCATGCATGGTGCCTTCTGATGAATCTCTGAATTCTTTGTAATATACAATCACTTCTTTCTATTTCTGTCTTCAAAGTTACTGTATCAAATCAATTTACAATATAGCATACAGCACTTACTCAGAAAAAAATTTTTTCTCTTTAATGTAGTTTTAAATATAATAAATCACTAACTTATTCATTTATCTTAAGGTATTTCCTCAGAAACATTGAGATTTTCTACAACTTTCCAATCTTATTTTATAATTTTGACTTGGTAAAATTTAGCAAACAGATTACCTTAAGATGTAATCCTAATTAATATTGCGAGTTTTATGCTCATGTTTTTTTCTCAGAAGAAATTCATCGTTTCAGAACGATAAAACTTAGGAAAGACGGGAATTACTAAAAGAAAATAAATAACTTTAGATATTTTTGAGTAATTTCTTATTTATTTGCACAAATTAGGAAATTTTATTATAAAATAATCAGAATGTCTTCTTAATTCTAACCAAACGAAACAACAAATAGAATTCTCGCATCGTTAACGGCCAGGTGAAAATTGCGACGGACTGGGACTCGAACCCGGGTGTCCTGCTCTGACCGCAGGTGTATTGCCCACTGCACCATCCGCTTCGACTCCCAAACCCATATGCAACATCCACCCGGCCTGTTACGGTGAACCTGGGTCACATCCCCTTTCAAGAGATAAGTGACCATAGGTGGCTCCAATGATGGTAGCACTTAAAACCGGTCTGTTCCGGTGAACCTGAACAGCAGGGATGGGATGGACGTGGGTGGACGTGGGTATCCGACGCGTAGGTACGCGGAAACCGGTTAAAAGGTGTTTGAGATGAGAGTTGAGCAAGAGAAGTACCAACAAAAGAATTTAATAACATAAATTGCAACTAGCAAGATAAAGTCTTAAAATAAGGAAATCAATGAAGGAATATAAAACTGAAAATGTAGATGAATTGCTTCTATGAGGTGACGACGGGATGATTCGATTCTCCAAATGCCTCGTAATTCGGCCTCGATGGCGTTGGGTTGATGTTGATGATTTGAGTTGACGTGCAGTTGATGTAGAAAAGTCGGCATTTCGCGAACAAACGATGCTAGCAGGTAAGCACGTGGTGATTTGACATGTAGATTATCTCGTGAGCGTTTGCTTGCTGATGCTAACGCACTAAAAAATATACCTGAGCTTGGCTAACTGACGTATTGGCTGCCAGTCGGACAGACAATACATGAGCTCGCACAGCTAACATCCATCTGTTATGACGTGAATTTTCTACCTTCTGTATCACAGCGTACAGCATTAGCTCTCGCAGCCTATCTAGAAGATAAGAAAAGGGTACCTAAAGTAGATGTTGCCATCCAG
>NNCF01126243.1:428284-470745 GCA_002313205.1 Laupala kohalensis | reverse complement strand
TATATATATATATATATATATATATATATATATATATATATATATATGTCTGGAGCAATTTAAACCAAACTTGATACACAGTTAACTGACTATATGAAAACAAGCACTGTGAGGGTAATGTATCCCTTGTACCCCTAGAGAGGGGGATAGAAGGAGATGACATGTAAAAATAATGGGATAATCCGATATTAGATTCAAAACTGGACTTTTCGGTGCCATTGAGATGGATAAGAGCGTCCCCGGTGCTTTGTAAGTTATGTCCACATTGCAGATTTATACCCCTAGCATCCCTAGGGTAGGGGTAGGAATGAAACACAGGTAAACATAATAATAAAGACGACCAATATTAGTGTTCAATAAATCAATTTTGGGACCGATGAAATAAAGTAACACCCTTAATGCCAGATAAGTACACGATCACTTTCTGTAAGGAATAAACACTCTTTTTGTTGGGGTGAGAAGGAGTGTTTTGTAAAAATAATAGAAAGTGAACGATATTGGTGCTGAACTCAGCTCTCATGAAACAAGCTCACCACTATCAACCCTTTGAGTGGGGGATGGAAATGGTTTCATGGATAAAAATAATTGAAAACTAATATTGTAATATTAAAAAATCGAAAATGCATCGGATACATAGTATTAAGGTTGATGAGATGTTTATGCTACCAATGCCGTTAAGTATAAGTTGAGGTCACACAATGGCACTATATTTTTATAGTTGGGGGTGGAAAGGGCGAGACGTAAAAGAAACGTTAAAATACCGTTATTAAGGTAGAGACCACAGACATTGTGAATTCTGAGATGAATAATTGAATTTCTAATGACATTGTTCCTATATTATGTACATTACGCACGACACCTCTAAAGGTGAGGGTTGGGAAGAACGAAAATTTCACGAAAATTGCCCCTCTAATGGGGTGAAATAGGAAATTGGTATTTTCTAAAAACGTTTTCTCAATTACATGAGTGAAAATGAGGGACTGATACACACCAATATTATCAAACCTCTACCCTCAATGGATAACATTTTCACTGGATGTCAATGTGAAAAAGAATTATACAAATTCTCGCGAGTAAAGCCGCTGGTATTCCGCTAGTTTTTTATAAATACTGTTTATAGTCACTATCGTTTTCACAGCACTCACAATTCTCTTTGACGTTACTCTTTAACATTTCTTTCACCGAATAATTCTCCCCTTAAATGTCCTCTACAGAGCTCTAAAGATATATCTTGATTTCAAAAATTCAATGCATACAGGACTGATCAGTTGAAAGCTTCGTCTCTACACTAATGACGAATACTTCTATCATTCCGACCGTCCTCTATCCTCTTCAATCGTGTTTATATTGGATACTGGCCAGAGATAAATTTGTAATTTTCACAATGCGAACTTCAATACTGCAGTGATTGGAAACCGTGGTGGCATTGTTCTCTACAGGCTTGTGTTCAATATCACAAGAACACAGACGACTGTATGGTTCCAGGGTTTCTCGTTTGTCGAATCGATGACTATGGACATTGCAGATACATGCAAACAATGCAATATAAATAAATGGCACTTGCTGAGAACTGAATTATTAGTACCACTGTCGTGACAAGAACCTATTTGTAGAATGACAAGAAACTCCTGTATTGTTTATTTTATTTAACTCTTTAAGAGTGTTATTAATCTTTCCTGTTTTTTTCATAGTTTGAAGGTGCGTAGATAAACTTAAGTTAATGAAAGTACAATTACAAGTCATCTTACTCGTAGAAGCTGACAGAAAATAGAGAAACACTTACAAATCTTTTCCAACAATTGTTTCACCTTCAGTGTCATTCATTTTCATCTTCATTGTATAAATGATGTCATTGATGATTGCGCGATAGTGCTTCCTTGTCGGATTTCCTTTTTACCCCATTTTCCGTCTCAGAGACGTGTAGCTGAATATGTTAAAAGAAATTTCAAGTGTGGAAACAGAACAACATATGCTTACGTCAATGAAAATATGTTTGCCTAACTTGGCTTGATGAACCCCAAACACCAGAGAATAATTCTAATTGAGTTACAACGCTTCCTGTTTACGATGACCCCTTTTCCTGTTGTTTTTTTATATTTTCCGAATGACCCGCGTAATGTTGTTGTTGTTTCTAGAATTTAAAAAATAATGAGATGAGTGGAATCTGTGCTTACTGCATGCTTGGTAATTTAAAAACACTGCTTCCCTAAATATTCAGAACAATATTTTGTCACACTCGAATTATATTCCCAGATTGACTCTGACTTTATTGGATGTTTCTGTTTCTAAAATAGAAACAAATGTATTAAAACCTGAACACCCATCGAATAACGGTTTCCTTATTCGGATTCTTCTCTTGGACCTCGTTCTCCACATTATTATTCTTGGTAGCGGAACCTCAAGATTGACATCCACTCTCCTACACAGCGACTCTGTGCTCCCCTTCATCTTTGGTTTTGCACCGGCACGTGGCTGGCATAGCGAATTGGAATCGATTAGTTAACATGCGTTGCATTCTACGTTGTTCCGCGCATGTCCACTAGAGATGGTTTTCAACCTACATCTGGGTCATTCTAGAAGAAAAGGGGATTACGTTCTTCAAGTGGTTTTAAGTTGCTTGTGCCAAATTATATTATTGGGAAAATATTAGATCATTAATTTATTAATTGAAATGAATATGAGAGCAAAAGATCTATAAGAGACTGTTAGCAGTACAGAAATTAAGTAGAAAAAAGTATCTTTGCAATTTATAGCCATCTCTATTAATAATAATTATTATTATTGTGCAATTGTTATAATTATTATATTTGTATTACATGGCAACACAAGATTTTTGTGACCTATGGATACCGACTTTTAAAATGTGTATCAAATGTTTCTCGCAACCTCTGACGAAGCTGATATGAATCTGTTATGGATTGTATGTTGATTTCTGGTTGATGCAGAGTTATTCTCGAATCTTAGTATATTCCATTATTCTGGATGAACTACACAAGTACATCATAATTTTGTAAGATGTGATAGCTCGATTATTGAAGTGAGTTCATCCAATATAAAGTTATTGTTTACAAATAACATAAAACCGGATGTCTGGCTTCGAGAAGATTTGGCAACGCTATCATCGGAATTGCATTTCTTCTGTGGAGGTTCAATATTGAGAGGAAAATATAATAAAAAGGAAATGTAGCGTGTGAAGTTGAAAAAGGGAAAACTGAAAATGAAAAGTGCAGAGAATTACCTGGTCTCTTTTGTCGGAATAAAAAAGCTTTAGAATTTCCATAGAGCTAACAGTCATCATCACTTTTCTACCATTCTGTGTTTAATAAATTTGTTTCAATGCATCGCATTATTTCTGTAAGAGAGAGTAATTGATAATTAGTAACTTACAATCGACGAACTAATGAAGTTTTCTTTTCAAGACTTCGCTCCTACAGATTTTCTAGAATTTCAGGCATACTTCCAATACTACAGTCTACATTTATCTAAATTTTTAATGCCATGTCATACAAATATTTTCAGTTCTTCAAATCTTTTTAACAAACTTGTCACGAAGTCAATGTTGAAATTTCTTATATGACAAATCCTTCTTATGGAGCAAGAAACAGTCCCGACATTGCACTTGAATACATAAGGAATCTTCGCAAAGTCCGAAACAATTCGAAAACCAATCTTGAAAGCCTATTAATATATCGAATTGAATTGCTCTCATTCTTGTTTCTGTATCATAATTCATTTGAGGACTCCAGGTTTCTTTAATTTGTCCTCGTCTTTTTTACTCCAACGTCCTCGTGGGAAATGAGATAATTAATTTCGAGGACTTTGCGTATGACTTGGCATTTATTTTCTCTATTATCACTTTCAACTGTTCACGAACAATTATTATTAATTCCCTTTAATCTTACTATTTTAGTATCTATTTTACTGAAAGTTTATAAAAATAATAAATGCATTCTGAACGTTGTCTCTATAGCGTTTATGTATTTTGTGACTTTCATCTTCCCAGGGAGATGGAATTAAGGTAAAATATTCACTCTGAATTGTATAGTAAACAGAGGTAACCTAAATAATTTCGTATTATCAACAGTTACTTTTTGATGTTATAATGTATGTCCAATCGTAACAAAATGTCTCTTAGAAATTTTTTTTGTATTTTTCTTTGTCTAAATGCAAGTAACTCCATGGATAGGGTTAATTTGAGGTGTTAACTTACTTTAAAGATATTATGCATGTATATTATATAAAAGTGTTAACTACCCGCGCTAGACTGCTAATATTTTCCTTGGCAATTTGGAAATTCTGAAAAGTAAAGGAAACTTATTTTAAAGAACGATTTTCATTTCAGACGAAATGACACAGAAAGTAATTAGTAGTTACGAAATATACTCTTTTGAACAATCTATTTTTGACTAATACGCTAACATCAACTCATGTACCTCGGAACTATTCCATCGAGGTTGCTGAACGCATCCACGGCAGAATACCTTTGAATCCTCTGCCCTACTGGGATATACGGAGGAGAGAGACAGTCAATGCAAAACAGAAGATGAACTTTGGCCTGGCACAATGAACTTATCGCTCGATCACAGCGGTTTCACTTCGCTACCTCAGTTACAGACTCACATGGACCAACTTTCCTGAGGGATGACAAATTGGATTAACATCAAAAGTCGATCAGTTTCACAATATTGAGTAATTACATTATCTTACTTAAGGCAGCAGCTAAATTGTTAAGGTTTATTTTCTTATCTAGATGTAGTAAAAGTAACACTACTCCCCCCCCCCGGGATTTCAAAATAAGATAACTTTCCAGTCTTTTGAAGTCTGAAGAAAATTCAGAGGATTTACAGATCTATTAATTATGTACACCAACCCATTTATGAATGAGAAAATGGTTTTTCATTAGTACAACTTACAGATATAAGAATATTTTATAAATTATAAAATAAAATATAAATTAAATAGCGCAAAACTTATTTTTTAACATCCCCCTCCCCACCATAATGCAAGTAAAATTGTATTTCTTCCTGCCTGTCTCAATACCCTCCAAATAATTACGTAACGCTAGCCTACCCCCTCTCCCCAACGTTACGAGAAGTTTTTGTTGCATTCCGGAAAATGTGGGGACAAATTTTGATACACTGACTTAATTATTCGTTCCTCATTGTTCTCTGTACGACCTTTCACCTTAATTTGAATGCAATATCACACCTTAACGTACGGTATTGATGTGATATGTTATGTAAACGTATTAACTTTTTAAGAAATGAGCAATCAAGAAATAAGACTAGTTTTGCAGAGGAATGAAATATCAAACGATTTTCAGAGTTGTTCCAACTGACTCCAAACGGATAGGTGTCGACAACGTACTAATTGGCTGTGAGGTCTTTACAGAGCTAACAGGATGCCTTGTTTGTGGGAAAATGAGTACCGTGATGGTTGTGTTTCGTATGGTTATATAGAATGATAATAAAGGTCGAGGGCTTTGTCGTCAGTACATCGCGTTTTTTTACATAGAAGTACTCCCATATATTTAATTAGAAGAGAGGTTGGTTTGCTCAGAGAGTTTAAAACCCATAAGTTTTAGGAGTCAAACTTTAGACAAGTAGGCCTAAACATTCATGAGGATCGCGTATGTCCGAACCTGCTTCTTAAAGATGTGATCAACGAAGTGTGAAGGCATTATATCATGCAAGTTTAATCAAGTATCTATTATCAGTTCAGGAGATTTATAATACGGTAGGAGGAAATAGATTGGGAAAAGTTGTTTATTTAAAATATTCCTTCAGACGTAGTTCCATTGCCTGATGCCAATGGTAATATTTAATGCAGCGATCACGTCATTCCAAACCTGACACTTTGCTGAAGAAAGGTAACAACCACCGGTAGGTGACAATGGAGATATAATTTTCAATATTTGTTAATATATTCATAGACATAGCCAACATACTCGTTTCTTTTCGTCAGAAGTATTAATCCACTTTTGAAAATTGTTCCCCTTCACGAAGCTTTTACGTTTCGTTTAACGCTCGCTATTTCTTGGCGAGGCTCTAGACAACCAAAGGAATTGAGTTTAAATTAACTATACTTGGGGATAAGGATATTTCTTGTAAAACAAACTATCAAACGTGACCCCTTTAAAATTATTATTATATTTATCAAGAACAATATTTGATCTAATGTTTTTATATTTATGTCCTGACTGAATTTACGACAGTTACGATCAAAGTTATAAACTTTTGTAAGATCTCATTTCTATCTGACGTTAGCGTGCATATAATTACTTTGGAAGCGTTTTATAATTCTGGCGAGTTGAGAGATAACGGAGGGGAAAAATTCTTGTCTCAGTACTTTACACAAAATAGTTACGTCCTAATAGTCATGTTTTGTGATGGAGTGTTGGAGTGTACTTGTAAGCTGTGGTGTCATGACGAATTTAGCGGTGCCAGAACTCCGAATTTCCCGTACTCCTTCGCCTCCCTCCTCGAAATTTTTTACAATTGATGTGCTTGTTTGTGCATTTTAACGCCTTCTGGAGTCGATTTTCGACATTAGAACTTAACCATTTATGTAACCTAAAAAAATTAATTTATATTTAGGCTCGTATTTTTTTCTTACCTAATACATCTTTTGAATTTTGAATATTCATCACAAGTTACATTTGATATGGCTCTCTCGACTCTCATAATAAAAGTATAATTAGTGTTTGTGTTTAAAAAACATTGGAATCCTAAAAATTGACACATTTTTGTGCTGGTAGCTATGAGAAAACGTAGCCTAGAATTTTAACTATTTTGTAGAGTACATGCCAAAATCAAATGGTATTGAAATAAAAAGAACATAAAATACGCAAGCGGAAGAGGAGTAAGACTGGCGAGACCTCCCTCCCTACTCTCACTCGTGGCCCATATCGCTTGATGTATTCATCATGAAATTTGTTTCTCAAATTCATTTTCTTTTAACGTCGCATAAAATAAACTCTTATGTAAATATATAAATTTAAGAAACATTAAAAAAACAGTGGTGTCATTGCGCGTTCCGGCACCCTGACACCACTGTTTGTAAGGGAAGTGGAAATAGTCATAGGTTCGCCTGACCCCCTTCCCCCCACCTCTTTGATGAGTGGCACATGACGTGAAGAACACTTGGAGATAAAAGAGTTTTCACTTGCACCACGGAGGTAAATGATTTAATTCTACGTCCGCTTAGCTGCTAATAATTTGGAAACATAATTTATTGATTGACTTATCCATATAGAAGGACTATTTTTTCATATTTTACCAACCATTTTTAAGAGAATGAAAGTGTGTATGCCATGTTGAAGATGAAATTTCACGATAGTTGCGTTAATTACGGTGCCGTATTTCTCTTTGGGAGATAACATATCTCATTGAGACATTATTATTATTTATTATTATTATTAAAATGAAGATAATATTCTACCTACTTAAAGACATTGGTTTGACTTTCAGACTTTCTGATCCACTTAAAATAACTTTCCTAGGGATTGATCTATTATGAAAAGCGTTGTTATAAAAGGAAGTCATTTTCGTTCACCCTGGATATATTTTAAGTCATATTTTCAACATTGCCATTATATGAGTATAGCTTAATGAAATATTTTCCATTATTATTGCCTGTCGTTAAGTTGTCAAGCTTTTTGTAAATGTTCAAGCTCTTTTCTGATCCTGCCTGCCGCAGTGTTCATAATTCTTTTTTCGGGAAAATTTGTTAATTTTTGAAATAATTTTTTTTTGCGGTCGTAGACTTTTGAAGGGAATTTTGAAGCCATATTCCATTAAGCAAACAGCATTGTATATAAGTATAGAAAATACTTCAATATAACGACCTTTAAAGTAGACTTTTTTTTTTCATTAAATTCACAAACACAACATTTACCATAGTTGTAAATTGATCAACTATCAGTTGCATGACGGTAGGCGAAAACAATACAGAACACAAATTTTATTTACGTAAGTGTGACAAAATGTTGTAGAATTTTCATGCCACTTTATGATAATATCAAAATACTTTTATGTAGACATTATCTTTACGAAGTAGTCTGTTAGAATAAAATAAAACAGCATCCCATAATGAATCATTTCAAAAAATATCATCATTTCGGTGACCAAGAAGGCTGTGACAATAAATTTTAAGAATTGCCGAACTGAAAATTTCATGACATTTACACAGAACCATTCTTTAGACACATGGATTTATGGCCGGGGCAAGTGAGTTGCTATGAAAGACAAGATTTGATTTTGACTACTAGACCACCTCAACAATTGGTAAACAGACATTTTGTAAAAAGAAGCACCCTTTCATACTTTAAGATTGAGTATTGTCTTCCTATGAGTCTTCATGGAAGGAATTGTTCATTATAATAAAGATTTCATCAGACCTCGACCTTCCTACCCTTCCGTTGCACATAATCTTACTACGCTTTAGTTACCCTCTCAATGCTTTACAATATTAAGAAAATAGCATAACCGCAAATCATCAGAAATATTTTCATTGAAGATAATACAACTCAAGATTTCAGTTAAACTGTTAACACTGTTACTGCAATGAACTACTAAACTAAATTATTCGAAAATAACCCATTAGTGCTCGAAGAATTCCATAGAAAAATTAGCGAACGCCTTCGCGTCATGTACGTTCTTTTTTATGATAACATATGTTGTATGTATTACTACTAAAATAAATTGCAGCTTTAAAACTGTCGATCTTTCACGAAAGTTATAGTACTGAATTTTGTAAAATCAGTGAAGCTAACAATGCAACTGAGAGAAGATGAAGCCTTAGAAAATAAGTGATGTATCCCTTTCTGAAAGTTAGTTATTCCCCAGCTGATATTTCATTAACATGAATGAGCAGCTGGGTCATAAAACTTTATGACTACGTTGTTACTGGAACCCCTCAAATAAGTTCTGGTTGAAAAACTGGAACAAAACTAATCCATAATAATAAAGTAATACAAGAAATTATTTTCAGTGCTAGTCTTAATAAGTACTTGTTGCATACAAAACCCTCATCTCCCATTTGATTCGAGCGATGGCAATTGGGGCTAGCGCGGGAAGCAATAGCACAAGGAGCTGAGGACACATGCCGGGAACGAGGGTGTGAACTACACCGCGTCTCGTCTCACAAAGCAGCAGCGCTTAACTCACAAGACTTGGTCACCTCCACGTTGCGGGGCTAACGCGCTCCTCCCATCTCGATGACTATCCTCTCCAACTGTCCTCGAATCTGCAGCCTAGGAAACTCCCACTTCATAAAATAGAAAACTAGTTGGTAGCTTTGGTAGTTTTGCTGCCTTTCACAAAATGAAAGGACATAATAAATAATGTTGAAGTATGGAATAAATGGTGGAAATAACTAGAGGAAACTAAGTGTAGTTCATTAGCTGGGATAGGTTATTTCGAAGTTGTCAGCGTTCTTCTGATAAAAATGTCTTATTTTAATGGTAGTAATAGTAATATTAATAATAACTCCTTTCTTCTGTGGAGCGGCTCGGGTCATCAAACGCGCTCTCATCAGGGGTCAGTCAACGTCTATGTAATTATACCATAAAAAATAAAACAATAGAAACCCAATGTGCCGCACTGCAGGGGTCATTCCTAAATATTAGATGACAGTTCGATATGATATTGAAAAGAAAAGAAAATTAATATGAATTCATGAAGTTTGCATTCTGTGTTTGTTCACGATATTTCATTTATAAACATGTCGTGCTTACTAACGTTATAAATTAATCAAATTAGTACTACACTGTTATCAGTCGTGGTCGTTTTTACACAAAGCCATTCAACGCTAGTGTCAACCAACAGAATGTATTTGGAAAATATCAACAAACGTATTGATATAATGAGATCGCGTAAAAAAGCAATTTTAGAACTACAATATCTATTACAATGGAGTAAATATACTTACAGAAATACATTCAGTTTACCTAATGACACGAAAATGTTAAATAAACAAATACTATTATTTCTACTTTGAAAGTGCTGTTCAGTCAAACACTGTTTTTACCCTGCCTTTTGAAGGACATTATTTCCCGTCCACGTGCAGATTGTACTTCTCATTATTACATTGGTAAATAATTCTCATAAATAGAACATACAACTCTTTTAATTAGAATCATACTTTTAATGCATAAGAAAGTACTTCATGTTTCTGGTCACGTTAATAAATGATAAGCAAAAGAAAACTCATTACGCAAATTGCAAATTCAAAAAGTGGCAAAGTCATGGGACATTATTACGAACAAAATATTTTCCCAAAATATCAATAAAAGAAAAATACCATATTTACTCATCAACTACTGGTCGAATTTGGTGATAAGTTTATGGAATTTTGCTATTAAGAGGTTCGTAATTTTATCCAATGTTGTATCTTTACTTACAACATTGTAATAATCTATTTTAGCTAAATGTAATTAGAAAAATAATGGAGAGTCTTTGTTCTTTTTAATATATATTACTTATTATCCGTGATATTAAAGGAGAAGATGCACTCGAAATAATTATATTCGAAATCTGGCTGTAAGTACAGTTTATTTCTTTTCTTTTTTATATATCATCGTGTTATAGACGACAGAATTTCGAAGTCGGTGTTCCTTAAAGAAATACCGTATGATCTCATTAATTTGTTTCAAGGGAACCAGAGAAAACTATAACAATTATTTTCAAACTCTAACATTAATCGGTAGGGTACGAAAAAATTGAGTAAATTGCTTAAGTAAATTGTTCGGTATCAATGGAGAAGAGGAAGAAAAGACGGACATGGAATTGGAAATAAACTGTAAGAATGCAAATGCCACTTGAGAATCGCCCGGTAATTAAAAAGTTATAGATAAGCCACAAGTAAGATTGCTTGTGTATCGCTAATAATTGGTCACGGGAAATATACCTGCTCGGAAATATTCAGGGGAAGGCAACTAATTACGCACTATTTGTAATTTCTGGTCACATAAATGAAGCCGCGCAAAATCCATACGAGTAATTAAGTTACAAAATTTGTTGTATGTCATTTCCCGTAAACAAATCGCATTCATTTTCAACTTGAAATATTTCATGTTAAATAAATACTTTTTTCTAAAAATGCTTCATTCGTTTGGTCATTTTTTCCGCATCAAATTTTGCAAGTGCTAAAACCCGGTACCAGATTTACATTCTGAGCAATGAAATTTCTCGTGACATCTAGCAGAAATACTTGGAATAGGTACAACATTCATGCATCAGAATTTTTTTCTTCTTATTTGCTGATGCGTGGTTTTTTAGTTTTCTATAGGTGTTTTCCCCCTCTATATTGGGTTAAATAAGATATCCTTGCGAAAATGGCTAACAATAAATTGTTTATTGTTTGGAAAAGAGTTGGGTAAAGTTGATTATTTTCCAGTGCATATTTTCGATCTTAAAACATTCACATCCTTCAAATTCGTGATAGAATTAGTTTGCCATAAAAAGTGCATATTTGAAATTATTTAGTTTGACTAATTCATGTTTTAACTTCACCCAACTAGTTTACAGAAGAGATGTAAAAAAAGATCAAGATATGTATTCAATCGTAAGATTTAAATGTTTCGATAAGGATTTTGATAAAAACACGTTAAATATTCAAAGATTTATTATTAAAAACTGATAGTTGTTTGAAATTAATGGCGAAGAAATTTTCAAAATCTTGTCAAATGTGGAAGAGCTGATTGGTTTAGAAAAGGAGGACAAGAACACCATGTCCAAAATTTGAAAACAAAGGTTAAATTGTGTATTGGCATGGGCCATCGGAAATATTACTCATCGCATAAATTAATCATGAAATCAATGATATCATACAGGTTATTTGAAGATGGATATATATGTCGGAGTTTGAGTTCTGAAGGAGAAGAAAATTTCTGAAAGAAACTTCTCCAAATATAGAAATTGTAAATATTGTATTATGTTCAACTTCTTGAGAAAATAGCTATAATCCGTTTTTGCGTTTCGATAGGGTTTTTCTTCATTATGCAAAGCTCTTGTGGGTTTAACTTTTATTGCACTGTTTCATATTGTAATTCCTAATTAAAAGAGCTTCCAGTTATGAATATATTTTGAAAGATTACGTGTTTAGTTCTTTTAGCAATCACTAATATTTTATGGGTTGCTTTTCGAAGAGTGCTTCCATTAGTATTACCTTACTTTTTCAATTATTTCCATAAACAATATGTAGGTTTTATTGCGTATTATTCCCTCCCACCATACTTCTCGCTGATCTTTTTCGTAACTCTATACCTTTACCACCTCCCTTTCACAAAACGTCCTCCAGAATTTGGTTCTTTGTACGATGAATATAGTCCAGTCATAGAGTAGATTGGCGGGGGAAAAAGTTTTTTTCTCAATCGTGCTATAGGTTTCCGGAGTTGCTGAATCCAAAGTTCAATTTTGCCATCTGGTAAAGCTCGAACGTTTTGAGAAAAATTCGAAACTTTCCGAAAAAGAATGCTCTTGCTTTTAGTTTTTTGTTTATAAATCGAAATGCACACGCTTCTATATATACGTATGCAACAAAGAGAAAAAAATCTACGTATGCAAAAATAATGTATTTTAAATTTCCTACAAATTGGGTCTTAACTTAATTTTTTGTCCGACAAAACAGAATTTTCACCAAAATTTCGAAATTTATCCAAAATGACAATTTTTCTTTTCTTTTTTGCTTTTAACTAAACAATTAGACTCTTTTAGAGAATAGTGCCCGGCATCAAGATACATTACATTCTGTTCACTTCAAACTATATCTCTTAAGAGAATTTTTCGTCAAATGATGTGTTTATGCTCTTGTCATCGCGTTAGAGTGCGCTTGATGCGAGTCTATTGGACGCAACCACTGACTCGGTGAGAGCTCTATTTTCACAATTTCCATACTTGTAACCGTTTGTCCAGATAATATGCAATACATTACTTACACACGTAATTAAATTATGAATATGAAAATTATTCAATGTTGTGGAAGACACTTAGTTGTAGAAGTTCCGGGTTTTTCATCTTCCTCCCTCGGTTTTCTATAAGATAACTTCATGACACCTTGTTCTATTGTCGTTTCGCTCCAAGTACTACACTGTAACTTATCACTTCGACGGATAGTGAAGGATACATCTAAAAGAAAAGTTGGAGATTTTACGTTCTTGCGGTTTAATTATTTTTATAGTATTAAGCACAATCATTCTGGTTTTGACCCTGTTATAACCGTTTTGTACATTGGCACAATGATTTTTGTTAGTTACTTTTAAGTAGCAACGTTTTCATACCCAACCGCAGAGATTTAAGTGTCTTAAACTAATGATTCGTTCTCTTGGAGTCAAATCATGTCTGCTTCTGAATAATAATTTGAATACGAAATACTTTTTTGACACATGCGTTACTTCAAACGGGTTTTAAGAGAAAAAAGAAACTTAATTTTTTACTACTATTTTACATAAAACAAAAATATGATTTAAGTACCAACTAAAAATGGAAAAGTAATAAATCTTACAAAAAAAAACAATAACATAACAATCATGTTCAATAATAAAGGTTGTTACAAAGAATAAAAACGTGGGTTCCTTTATTAAATAGTATGATATTCAATAATCACATTTTCGAATTCATTTTTAAAATCACAATCTCTTAATGAAGTCATTCGTGTATTGATTGTTAGCGATATTTAATGTAACAATAATGTTATATTATCACAACCCAGGATATTTAAGATTTAACATTGTTGGGAGTACGTATCATTTTCTGAGTAATATAGTCTCATCTCAGTAGCGAGACATCATAGAAGTGTGATTCAAATTTTGTCTTATTCTTCTTCTGTGAAAAGTGAGCCGTCACTTAGTTATGTTTACATTTTTAGCATCTTCAATTGGGGTTTATCTAAAAGGAAACCAAAGAGCAATGAATTACTCTTCCCTTCTTCCTCCTTACCGGAGATAACCCGGAAAGGTCGGCATAATCCTTCTACGTGACTAGTGAGGTTTCCTCCCTGCTAGATTTTTGGGCTGTACGATTTTTGCGCGACACCAAATTAAAAGTTGTAAAAATAGGTTCTTTCAGTATTAAAACATGACTGTATTTAAGCTAATTCTTTGTTTTCTATCAGTAAATTCATCAATAAAAAAGCGAGTAAAAGATCATTTTTTCACTTTCGTTGTAAGACTTACATATTACCTACACCAAAATAGCGACCCTACTTTTCACACGTTTTTACTTAACGCAAAATTATGATCTTTGAGTATTTCAATATTAAACCAAGTCCCCTACAATTATGGCTTCGATAATTTGAGGATGTTTTTGTTACATAACTTTCAATTTGGACGCAGTAGGGGTGCTGCACTAATTCAAAATAAACTTAAGTTTCATATTATCACCTTCTCCTCCCCTAAGGAGTTTTTCTATCTCCAAGAAGTAAATAAAATGGGAAATCGAGATAGGAAAATGGCATTCTCTAAACGTATTTAGCATAGTTTGTTATTCATGACATTTCAGCAAATTTTGTAAATAGGGGAAAATATTAACAAATAATGTATATGAATAGAAATAATGTTGATCCTCATGTAGTGTCATTTTGTACAGTATTTTTCACCTCTTAAAATAATGAAACTAAGTTATGTGATGTAAAAAATGAGGATAATAGCATAACTAAACCCTAAGTTTGTGCGACTTACTTTCACATGTGCATTTGGAAAACAGTCCTCGCGCGCGTCGATATTTGACATTTCGCAAATAAAGTTAAATAACAAAATTGGTGGTGCAAAATCAGTGCACGTGCTTTCTCATGTGTTTCTTTGCCTCGAATCTAGCATGATAAATTCAATACATTTTTACACACGAGTTTTAGACCCCTTGAAAGTGTAAAATTAAGATGAAATTGATTTATACATTTCCGGAAGAGCTAGCATTACGAGAAAATAAAAGTGCTTATTTTTCTTTCCTATGAAATGAGCTCAGTAATATACGTTATACCCGGAATGATTTAATATTATTTTGTTCAATGTTGAATTCAATAAGACATTTTCTTAAATTTATTTTTCTGTCTCTCGTATTCTTGTTCCTCAATGATATTACCAGGGTTTCTGCACCTTTGTCTTCTTTTCGAATTCCAATCTTTTCTTCTTCTTTTATTTGCATGAAACCACTCTTATCCATATTTTATTGCATCACTTAATTTTCCCAATATTGTTACGTATCTTTCAAAATCTTCATATGTCTTCTTTGATGCAATCCATTTTTGTGAGTCTTGGAAATTTGTAAGTCCATTATGCTTCATCCATTTCAGATATTCACTTCTTTCTCACTCATAAATATCACAATGAATCGATATATGATACGAGGATTTGATTCCCTTACCGCCGAAACACTCATCATCTCACCTCTTGCCCATATTTTTGAAATATTTTTTGAAATACCATGACCAGTGACGAATTATATTAAATATTTATTTGGTGTAAACCATCTCTTGTTGTTACAGACACACTCAACACATTTAATGTATTGGTACAAAACCCTACCTTCCCACGCTCTATTCCAACTTATTGTCCAACTTTAATGCTAATTTAGTTTACCAACCTCTGTCGTTCGTACTGAATTTCATACCATCTATCTCCGTATTCCATAGAGTAGGCTTCTTTTTTGTACCACGATATCTATGGGTGCAATACCTAAATTTTTTTGCAATGCCCTTGTCAAAAGGGTCCTAACACATCTTTACCGATTTATTAATATTAGGTGTTGTACTCTTTTCGATTTCTTTAACGAAAACAGAATTAAAATCTGAGTAAATACAAGAGCAAAATTTTACGTCTCTCTTGAGGAGAGCCACAACCTCAGCCCGTAATATAGCTTGCAGCCAATTCAAGGTCTGTCAGCCCCGCCTAACGAACAAGTTAATCAAACTTCTACGACAAACCCCCGCTTCCAGTTTCACGCGATTCCTCAATCCAGGTCTACCAACGTTAGCGGCTGGCGATACTGCGCCATGTTCCAGGGCGAGGTATTAGAGGGGGAAAAGCACACTCGCCCCCCTAAAGGAATGCTCGGCTATCCCTCCAAAAAATAGCACATTCGCCTGAAATCTTAGACCTCCAGGAAAATCTTCCTACAGTGTCGAAATTTAACTCTTAATTCGATCGCACTATGATCATCGTCTAAAAGCAAAAAAACAAAACATGAATGTCACCTATAATATGCCTATTTAATCAATAGAAAAGTTTCATTTAAATTAATTTAAGGTCTGTCTGACAACCCTCGCGAAGGCCAAAACTCCGAAGCTCAATTCTACCCTAGAACCCACTGGAATGAGGGGTTCTCACTACTGTACTCCTGTCCTCCTTATCGCATATCCCAGTCGTCCGAGCAAAACCATGACAACTTCTGACCAATAACATTTGCCTCAACCAGGAGTAAACGGAAGGGATGAGTATACTTCTCTCCTCTCTCGGGTTGTGACAACAGGGGATGAACTGGGATTCGTGTCTGTAACCAAGGAACTAATCTCAGACAAACACACTCCCGCTGATGTTGCATCGCCTTATCTACCTTGCACGTAAATCTGTCTAAACATTACCTAATAGTTTTTATAATATTGTTGTCGTAAGTGAAGTGTTTAATCAATAACGCGACTAAACATATTTTTATATCAATCATACCTTTTTTTGTAAACCATTTCTCTTGCAGAGAAACCAAAAAAACCTAACGTAAATACTTTAACAAGTTTTATCGATATTTCAAAGATAAATCATATTAAAGTTATATTTGTTAGTATTATAGTAAAAACATTTTTTAAATGGTTAATATTTCCTATATTTTTAATAATTCGAAGGTACTGTGTATTGAATATAAAAGATAAAAAATAAAATCAACGTATTTTCCGTGAGCCCAGTAACATTGCTGATTAAAATTCTTTTTTTGACATAATTATTGAGTTTTTGTTAGTAATCTAATCTAAAAGTAACGTATTCCAAACCTTAATTTAAGAATTTCGATAAAAAATGTCTATTTTTATATAACATGTTATTTTCCTGTGATTTTATATTATTTAATTTTTTTCGTGTTTCAATTTGTGATTATCTCCTTGAGACTCCTTGCATGTGAGGTTTAAGTAAAGGGTAGTTTTAGATTTTTCCCCCCCAAACCGATCGAATGTTACGTTACGATAACTTTCAATAAGTGATCAAATCAGGAAAACCATGACTCCTCATAGAACACCATGATGGTATGTATACGTTGAGTACGAAAAGGGTGAATTGATCAAACCACGAGAATAATAGCAATCAAAATCTTTCTCCTTTGTTGGTGATTTAAATGCATGTAGAACGAGATATCAAGGTGTTTATTTGCTCCGTGAATGAGCATTAAAATACTGAAGTGCCGAAGTGTAAAATAAAAGGTTTATTATATTCGGATGTCGTTTTGAAGGTCTTTGATGATCTCTCTTTATAAGGATACCAAGGGAAAGCCATTGGAAGGAGATGAATGTGTGTTATGTCTTGAAGTTGGGCCATATCTTTTTACACCCAAGGGAGCTGATTTTATCACCCCGTTGAGGTCTCTTGTGATCATAACCCGCCAAAGGATCTTTTAGAAATTTTCACGTTTTTATGAATGTCATGGGTCTAATACATTATTCTGACAAAGCATTCAACAATATTCGATACAAAGAACCAAAATTTTCTTTTTCCAAATTAATTATTTCAAACAAGGGACTAAGAATTATTAATTTATTATTCGCGTCTCAAGATGGTTTATTTCCAGTATCCTTTAGTGAAGAAAATACTGTTAAAGGTTTACTTACCGAAGGAAAATTTCCAATGTACATAAAGCGATTTAAAATCAGAAGAATGTTCCGAAAAGAAACCTATGAGTTAAGAGATAACACTACGAAACATTCAATTAAAGAATATTGTTACACCACACCACAAGCCCAGATGCAGTGTGGGTTCTTTGGGTAGAAGCGGGATTCAACCATAAATACCACAACCCTTATGGTAAAGATCGCTGCCACCAGCTTGGTTTCCCAAGCAATTAGACACTCGTGTAATAACAATAAAATATTCCTTTAATACAAGTTAAATTGAAATCTGCGTATTTACAAACTTAAACGAACTCTCAGATCATAAATACAAGTATGAATTTGTCATTACACAGTTAATGCCATCTGAAAGCATCAATTACACACAGATATGAATACTGGTGTTAACAATTAATCCGGAAATCTACCTAGATCATCCGAATCTCCAAAATTTGCAAGTTGCTATCCCGAAATAACTAACTGTTACAAGTTACGTCATTCGCACCTAATAGCAATGTAATTGAATTACCGCAGCAATTCTTGAGCGGTCTGACGACCAATACTAGCCAGGTCACATCTAAGTTACCCGCGGACTTCCGAACACACAGCAAAAGTCTGAAAGTCCTCGAGGATCTTCAATCCTCCCAATATATACGGAAGCGGTGGTCACGTGACCACGCCTTCGCTACCGCAATGAGCACTCCAAATCATCTTGGTCACCCCTCAGCTTCTGAGAACACTGTGTCTTTACCGATACGACGAGCGGTTGACGACATCTGCCAGCGTCCTTCTCGGTATGGCCATTATTTCAGCATCCAGTGGAGTATTCCATTTATAACATATTAACATTCCTTCTTTAGGGATTTTTCCGGGCTCGCCTCGGTACACATGGCGAACAAGTCCCTCTCACAGAAATAACATAATACAGCTTACATTCCATAAGGTGCCTCGCCCCGGTCAGATATGACGAACAAATGTACCAGAAATATTATAAGACAAAGGAAAGGCAAGCACTGCTCACACAATTCGGCCGGCATTCTTCGAGCGCATTGCTACTCTCCTTCCCGGAAAAGCAGGGGGATGGTCCACACAATGAACGGAAAGGCTTAGCGGTGGTAACTTTTCCTAATCAGCGGAATCCGGCTTCGCTTCTCAATGACGCTCCCACTTCAGCGAAGGCTTAAAAATAATATTTCACAAACGGGTAGAATGTCTTAGTTGTGATGTTACAAATATAATGAAAGAATATGCACACCGCCGTGTACAAATTCTGCATTTGGATCAAAGGAAAGCACTCAGATAATTCTGAAAAAAAATTAACTTCGAATTCATGGGTTTGAAATATATGTAATTTCACCGAAAGTATGTCTACTTAACTCTTTGAAGACGTACGGTACATTTAAATTATTGAACAAAATGTCATTTTATTTATGTTATTGCCAGTGATAATGGAAAATTTACATAAACGAAACCAAACATTCACTTTTTGTTTTCGGAACGTTCCACAAATTATTTTATTTTTTAAAATCTAAATTCTCAGGGAGTATCCTTCTTGTGGACACCACAATACCCCATAAACGTAAAATAACATGCATGTGGATCAGTAAAATAGCATCCACATCGAATCCGGGCCCGGGTTTTTGTCCGGTTTTCCTTCGGGTAGAGGCAGATTTTTACATAGGTTCCCTAGTTTTGCAGTGCATCGTAATAAAAAATCGCGAATTTTTAATATTTTTTCGTGAGTTTGTAATACTTCCGATTTATATAAAATATTTTCCGAATAATCGATAATTTGTTATAATAAGAATTTGTGAAATAACTTTTTTGTGATTTATTAAATACAAATTTGTTGGTTAGTATTATAACACGTTCTGAACTACTTTTATTATCATCATTGGAGTGTGCTGAAATGTTAAATCCGCCTCTGCTTTAGGGCCCTTGATCGGAATTGATGGAATGGTCCCTTACTTGCTTGTTTTCGTAAATTCGTTTAAATCCTCCTCGTTATATACAGTTTGAACTGCTTTTTTGACAATAAATATAAAACTATTAATTACATCAAGACATGTACTTATATCGAGTATATGAGTATCCATAGATAGTACCAGATAAAAGTGAGTGCAAGAATTTTCGAAGTTGGAATCACTATTCTTTGAAAGACTTCTCGTACTTGACGTACCATTGGGGTACTTTCCATTCATTTACTCTTCGTCACATGTTACTTACCATTTTATAGTATTTATTGGAATAGATTGTAATTACATCTGATATAACAAAAGAAATTCTTGGAAAGACGCAGCAATTCAATGATTAAACCGAATTGCATTTCACTCGTCCTAGGCAACAATGACACAGTGATTACTAAAGCGGAGAATTAATTGAAATCGCGCACCTTCGCAAGAAGGGGATAACCATAGGAAAAATTAGTGGTTTGTGAACGATTTGATTATGTTCTCGTGAATTTTATACAAACATATTACAGACCATATTTTGACATGTAAATTATGTTTTATATGTTTGTGTTCATGAGATAAAAATATGAGAAAAGGTATAAAAATTTGACGCTAAAGGGATCTATATTTAACGTTGATAAAGGTAAAGTACTTTTTTTAATAAGCAGGTGGTCTCAGGGGCGTACACAGGATATAATTTCGAAGTTTCAAAATTTTATTTATTTGTTTGTGTGTGTATGCGCATACAAATATTCGAAGAAATACCAAAAGGATAAATTAAATTACCCTCTGGGACGTTCGGAAGTTTAAAAAAATGAAGAAAAGATCAATTAGATAAAAGAAAAGAAACGTTGGTTTAAAGTCATTGTTTCCTAACGAATTTTAGAAGATTGTCATTCCGAATCAAAACTTGAGCCACAATTCAAATTCATAAATATTTCTTATTTTCTGTCAACGGCTAGTAGCTAAAAATTATTATAGACAAGTAAAAATGAAAAATATATAGCAAGAGAAATAAATTCCTTTTCGATCTTTCGAGTATTTAAAAGTCTTCTTTGACATGAAGTTTCAATGACAACCTGATATTTTTTCTTCCCAATTCCCTTACCAAAGTCAAGGTTAGGTCGAAGAACGGGCCAATTGGCCCGAACATCGTCGTAAGACATGAAATAAATAAATATCGCTGAATACAGTCATCCACCATTGGCTTGTAAGAAGGGATTCTGTTATGTTCACATTGTTCGTAGTTAGACATGATGCCAGAAAATCTTCTGAAATATCAGGTTTAGCATAAAAATCGGATTCTCAGAATAATAACCATGGAATCACTTAATTTCACCGTTGAGGAATTGGCTCGGACAGAACTAGTAAAATACATTCTACTCGTATATGAGTGAAATTGCAACTCTGTTTCACTATTGATTGAACTGTTTCACTTAAACCCTTCGAGTTGATACAAATCACTCATAATTTGGAGATCCTGAGTAACTCCTCGGTCGTCGTCGATAAGTTACTGCCTTGTTTTGAGTTGCCTCCGTTGGGTAGACTATACAAAATAACAGTTGGCTCCATGCAAAATTAAATCCGAATTATTGTCCTCCCGTAACAAAATGACTTCGGGAATAGACTCATTAATTAAGATTTATTAGCTCTTTAGTATCTCTTTAACTCAATTTGGATAAATTTTTGAAGAATGTTCTTGAATGAAAAGAGACTAATTTTTAGTTTTCCCAAGTACAAATCTATTTATCTAAATCTTTTTATCTAAGCGCAAACGTGATTATCTAACGAGCATATAAATATTTATTTGATGCACAGGTATTTATACACAGAGAAAGTTTTCAAAAATGTTTTTTTATAAATCACCACAACTTTAAAATCTACCCACTAATAGAATTAATCTGAGCTGGAACGAAGAACATCACTAACCTTTTGTTGGCAACCCTCCCTTGATGAACAATGAACAATAAGTATACATGCTCTGTAAAACAAGAGTTCGAACAAACTCCGAGCACAGCAGACGCGGAATTCTGCGTCAGATTATTCCGTAGCGATTATGTCCCGCTTTATGGATAGCATTTACATTATGTAACTATTTTGTTGAGACTTAATTAAATGAAATCTTTGGATATTTTATTCTCTATTTTATTCTCGCGGTTTACGTGTACCTCGAGGTTAAGATTGACTTATTATATTTTGAATATTTGGATGCCTCTATGGTTAAGTGGATAGATTGCTTACTAACCGAATGGCTGGGATTTGAATCATGATGAGGTGATTGGAGATTTCCACTCTCACTTATTCTTCGGTCAACTCAGTCTATAGTGAACTGTATCCCAGGTCCAAATCTTGAGTCAACATGTTTAGAGAATGGTGCGGACCAAGTCTCCTCCTCCTTGTGCCGAGTCCTGAAATAGTGGAGTTCTTCTCTCCGTGAATTCCAAGGTACACCGTTGGGCTGGCAGTGCGACGATTTGACCTATGACAAAGGATGAATAGAGCTTGCTTGTCACGTGGATCTATTCTCCCAAGCTCATAATGAACGTTGTTTCTGCATTGCAACTATTAGTCGACTAAATGTGGTTCTGTCGCGAAGCACTCGGACAGTAACACATACGCTGTGGCACACCGATGCTGTAATTAGCAAAAATCTAGGGATAACCGAGGGGTTAATTTGACTCGTTCCTAAATGATTTCGTATAATTAAAAAACATAAACGATTTCACGAATGGATGTTTCTGAATTAAAAATCACGAAGGTAGACCAAGGAATGTTTTATTGTTACACAGCAACATAAACTGTATTGTAGCAAAACAAAATTTCGAATTCCTTGAAATCCCCGGAAGTAAGAAACTGAAGAAAATATTACTCATAATTCAGTCTACCGTGCAGAGTCTAAAAATGACAGAAGAAAAACTGATGCACACAAGAGATGACAGTGGAAATGTGATTGGTTCAAAAAGAATGCGTGTCACTAGACGAGCTTAAGTGACAAGCTTCGTTGAATCGAGGAGACAAAAGACGAGGTTGACCTGGAAGACAAAAGTGGAAGAGGAGTCTGTTTATGGGCAGAGGAAATAATGGCATTGATACAAAATCGAGACCAATGAAGCAGCTACTTGGAAATAGTGGGATGAATCTGAGTACGTGTGGTGGACAGATCTGGAGAACATACTGAGACCGCTTTCATACCCCAGTTATTTGAAGCAGGCACTGTGTTACCTATGAAGTCGGAGGGAAACTAGAAGGGAGTATTAATGGTGATTTTCCGTACGTGGCATACATAAACTGGAGGCTTGGTGTGGTTACGATATCACGTTTTCCGATCCCTCCCGCAACGCTACACTGGCGATGTAAACTGAAACCATGCTTCTCGCCGCATATTGTTTTCGGTAAATAATAGAGCTCGGATCGTTGTTTAGTAAGACTTGAAAACGACGTCGACGCAGAGGTTGCAGGGAAGTCTGCGGACAAAGCACTACCGCCGCTTGTGCGATTAATTGAGTTTGTGGCAGTTACTTTTTTGTCTTAAATATGGGGGTAATTTATGACGATTATATCTAACGAACTCTGAAATAATAAACATGATTTGAATCAAGTGTGATTTGAAAACTTTTTTCTGTAACACTTCTGCCCATTCATTCAATAAATATTTTTTAAATCAATTTTGTAGATGTTTTATTTAAACGAATATGATTAAAATGTTTGTGATATTATATAAATATTAATTTTCTTTATAAAGTTATTTTTGCATTTTATATCTAAGGCTTTTAAAAGTAGTTATATGAGAAAGTATGTGCAATGGTTTTGCACCCATAGTTTAGAATGCAATTATCATCAGAAAGAATGCTAGAATGCTCAAAAATGTTAGTCTCTTAAAATTTACCAAGTATGTTAACACTTGAAACTAGATTGACAATGATATACTGACGAAATGTGGAAACATTCTGTTTTTTAGTGATGCACTCTCATTAGAGATAAAGTTTCATTGTTTGTGAAATGAGTTTGAAATTGGTATTATGATACACAAGTTTCCTTTTGTCTCTGTTAACCTCTTGTCGCGTTGCTCTAACTGCTAAAAATAAAAACAGAAATTTTAATTTCCGTATTCTTTAAATAGCGGAATATTTTTCCACGTTTTAGTCATCATATTTGAGAACGGTTTTTCCCGTAAATTTGACTCATATTTGTTACGTTACTCTCTGTGAACTCCTTGGGTCTACCTCAGGACCTATTTTGTGACACTTAGACTGTAATAAGATAGTATACGATAATATTTTCAATATTAACAAACTTTGTTTATTTTTAAACAATTTTGATACTAAAATTATTTTACGTTTCAATTCTCAGAAAATTCTAAGTAACATAGTTTCTTTTTTACAAAATTATTTTTACCACTATTATATTAGTATTTCTTTCACTTTTACTGAGACGTGGTCGGAATTGGCTAATATTTTCATAACTAGTTCCTTTTGTATTCACAGATATTGGATTTAAAACTAAAATGTATCGCCAACGTTCTTAATTAGTTTTACTTTCAATCACATCACTACACTACACTGAACTACACTTCACATCACTACACTACACTGAACTACACTTCACATCACTACACTACACTGAACTACACTACACTGCACTGCAATTCTATTTGCTCTGAGCATTTTCTATACCCTTATTCACATTCACTTCACTACACTGCACTTCACATGTGCTCTTATTTCGAAGAAACAAGTCGGTTGCGGAAACATTTTATTCTTTTTGGTAAGTTCGTAAGTGGTGTTGCAGGAAAGTTATTCCAGTCTACAATGGTTCTATTCACAAAGGAGTATTTCCCAATATCTGTTTTCTATTTCCTACATTTTATTTTACGCTTGTGGTCGCCGCGACGAATGTAGTTGTTTGGTGAAGCCCAGCGTTTACTAATTTCCATGCAGGCTCTCCCATGCAGGCTTTAAAGAATGCAGAAAGACGTGCGAACTTCCTTCGAATGGAAAGTGTGCCCCACTCTAAATTAATATTCCGTGTGTTGTCCCTAACAAATTTTGCAGCCTCTCTTTGTATCCGATCTAATTCATTGATCTGACCCTCACAGGTTTATCTAGGTTTATTTCTTAAGTATGTTCATTACTGGCATTCGCACTTCACAGTCCGTAGTATGTTGCGATTCGACTCCACCAAAGCGAACCATCATCCTGAGGCTTCTCTAGTAGAAGAGGCAGTCAGTGCAGGTCAATCACCTGGCGAGGCTTTCGTCTCGAGAGCGCGGTTTCGGTTCCTGCAGAGTGCGCTGCGCCACACAGGCTCTTCAAGGCCGCCGTTTGCTCATCGCAGAAACTGGCGGGGTGCGGAGGCACCCACCGCTAACTCTCCGCAGGCTTTGCTCACGCCAGCAGTATTCGTGCAGCCGAGGCATGATGGTTTTTGGTCCTTCGTGGACCCCGACACATACGAAATAGATTCTAACATGGATATCACACGAAATTCAAAACAACCTGAACTCGGTTGAACAAATGATTATGCTTTTTAAAATTTAAAGCATAATTTTGAGATTACAATATCGCCTAGTTTTCAATTTATTGCTTCCCCGTTATCGATTGATTCTTTGGACATCTATTTTAATTTCAGTGAGATATGGCAATATTCCATTCAATGCTACCAATTTTCAAAATTTTATTTCACTTCTGATATTCTGAATAGACAGCGTATTGAGATCTCACAAATATTTCTTTTAATATTTTCCGAATAAAGGATCAATATTTTGTTTTCTTTGTGTTTGTTACTAGGCGTCCAGTGGGGGTGAAATTACGAAGTCAATAATTTATTGGTTTTTAAGTCGTTTCGTCATTAAAACCGTTGCTACTTACGTAAAATGCGAATTAATTTTAAATGTCTTTGTCCTCTATAACGATTTAAAGTCATTGCTGTGATACTTCAGTCAGTGTCAATTGGTAGATGAACTAGAGATGGAGTGGTGGTTGAAAGCAAACGTTATGTACAATAATATAAGTGATGGCTAATTACAAGCATTTCTTACTAGATGCGTATTAGACCAGCACTTTCACTGAATAAGCAGGATACATATCCAAGCTACAATTAAGTTACCTTACTAACTCCTTTCATAACTGCTTATATCTAATTATTCAATCAGCGGAAAAAACGCGCCTGTTAAATATTTTGAAAAATGAACAACGTATGCAGTGATACTTTCCTGTTCATGTAATTCATTTGGTACACAACCACGGAGCATTTCAATAAATAATAATTCATCTTTTCTTACACGTTTACCTCTCTACGCAAGCCTCAAATGAGATCACTGTAGCTAAACACTACATTAATGTGTCATGACAAAGTCAAAGAATATACAGAAAATCAAGTAAAAAACCGGAAGTTGCTCAAATTTGAATCAAATGGAGATGATTTACTCAACCAAAAATAATAAATATTAAACTACTATAACTCTAAAGTGATAGTATGCATGATTTTAATCGCAAATTATTTTTTAAATACGGTAACTATTTTGTAAATTTAACTTAACCGTATTATTCGATTTACTTATTTTTAATTGCCTTGGTTACAGATGAAAATTGTACTCTCTTACTTGATACAATGTATTTTGTTTTACTCTACATTATTCCATTGCTGGCCATTCAATTTAAGAATGAACACTATTTACTTGCATCTTGAAAAATACAAGTTGAAAAATACATAATCTATTTATTATACTGGTATCTATTTTACATAAAAACCCGATTTAGATACGTCATTTGTTATGCTTTAAACAAATTGTCATCTTATAATGTATGCTAATTCATGTTTTAGTATTGTGTACTGATTAACAATGAAAAGTATGGAAAATTAGAATAAATAATAGAGAATTAATATAAAACTCATGGTAAACTATTTTAAGAATGAAAACAGAGTTCAAACATACATTGTTACAAAGGTTCTAACTGATTTTCTCGTTTATGTGAAATTGAGGTCTAAAGTTTTACATCCTTTTTTTCATAAATTTTGAGTCATTTTAAATAATACTTATTAGTTATTAGTAATTAAGATATTATTTGATCAAAAATGACGTTTGGTATACTATGATTAGTTTGTTATAAGTGACTGCTACGCATCTTGATACGGTAATACTGATTATTATTTATTTACCAATATTACTATTTTTTGCAATGGAGAATATTAATTTTGTTTTTGATAGTTTATAAAACAGCATATTGAGAAATAGATATAGTAGAATAAGTTTATTGCATGCTAAAATCCGTAGCTCTAATGACCTTGGCGTTGATGAACCCTGAAACTCCAAGAAAAAAAACGTAGCGTTAAGGAAATAACTTTATCTCTGTTTTGTCAGTTTCAAAAATATTGAAGAGACTTAGCTTTTTAGCACTGATCGATGGATTACGTGGATGAATATTTTTGATAGATTTTTCCTAATAATTCCATCTCTCCAACATTTAAATAATGTTCGATTTCATGGATGGAAATTGAGGTACGGGGTATCTGACATGGTATTCGAGCCATTTTAAAACACTTGTAGAGGAATATCTTCAGAGTCTTGAGGTTTAATATTATAAACTTTTTCGTATTCTATTGATACGGGAGGTCATCCATTCTTTTTATATTCATCATAAATGAAGAACATCCACAAATATATTTAAAAAAGCAGTATATTCCTAACGAAGAATATAATTTAAATATTAATTACTCGCTCCCAAAAATCTGAGAAATTTATAACTGTAAACTTTTCCAATAATCCTAACACTGATCTTATATAATGGTACACAAGAGAAGTGAATCACCATAAACTAAAATCTTCGTCCTTCCGGGCATAAGATAACGTAAGACGTACGTATAATATGAGCCTTGAAAAGTATACGTCGAATATGACCCTTTCTTCCACTTAAAATGCGTCAATTGCCGAAAGTCGTAAATGTATTACTTATGTTATAATACAAATATCCATAAAATATGCATTAATAGACACTCAGTGCACATCCATTACAGACATTTTCCATAATATTAGGAATCAATACATAATCTTTTAACTTTTTTGGCTGGAAGTAATAAAATCAGTTATAATTCAAGTTTTGACCTTCGATTAAGTGGCTTTCGTACAATGACTTCTTGACATCTAGTAGTCACGGAATGAACCTCTATTCAACAATTATTTTTTTATTTGCCTTGCTCGTTTTAGATTTATTGATTTACGTTGCATTTTACGCAGAATAATCAGCAAATTCATATTTCATTGTTGGATATGACAACAAGATAAATGAAAGAACTGGAGACTGCACCCTTGACACATGTATTTATCGTATGGCGTGACGTTAGAGATTCGGATGTATCTCAAAATGTTAGACATCGTGTACCCCGGAAAGTAAGTATACGTCAATTCTAATTTCATGAGAAATTATAAGTTTGACATGGAGTTTATAGACGAGTAGAAATTATTGCAATCGTGAAAATGTTTGATCGGGATTGGGAGACCTATATTAGTATTTAGCGTAGAACTTGCTTACTTGTGCAGTAAGTGATCTACATATTTTTAACTTCAGTCTAAAAGGTATTACATACTTCACGCTAAAGTAAATGTTTGGATTTTTCTTAAAATTGTCTCCAAATAATTTGCTTCAATTTAGTATGCAGATAGTATAACAGTTCGTGCATAGTGAGGTTCATGGTAGTTTGCACATACCGTTAATGAATCAAAAATATTTAGAGGATTTACATGAATCAAATTGATACTTCATCTAAAAGGGATGGAGAAGTTTGTGCTAACTTATGATGATAATTGTAAATGTGAAATCAAAAACCTGGAAAACACTTACGTTGTAAGACTTACGAACACTTTTAAAAACTGTTCCAATTAACTAAGTTTATTCTGTTCCTAAAATGTGACAGTGAGGTAAGGTCTTCTTTCACTTGCGCTTAAATTTCTATGTCAAACTCTGCTGTCGCGATTTCTTTCAGTTCTTCTATGGATTGTTGACTTTTCAATTATATAAAATGAATTTCATGTAAACAAACGCCCACAAATTGTTTGGTTCACACCAGTGAGCTTTATAGTAAACTGAAGGGCGCTGTTTGCTTGATGAGATCGTGACATCGGGTGCAATGTCAGTGAACGTTTAGTAATCTGTTCTCCTATTCCAGTTGCCAGCAATGGTCCCTTTTGTAGTAAGCGAGGCGATGTTGGACTTATACCATGGTCTACTGCAGATGTGGCCGCCGATTTGCCCTGTGGCGAATGCGGCGGACAACTACAGGCAGCGTAGGAGAGGAGTACGTAGTATAATGAACTCTGGTATGAACAGGGGTAGAGACTTGAGCACCCCCTCTCACCACTCCACTTAGATATCAAGCAGGAGATCAAACACAGGGACTGAGCTACTCATTGAGCAAAACAAAAGTCAAACAATGTTTATAAAATGATGAAGATTTCATAAATTATTAAGTAGAATAATAATCATAATAATAATTAAAACTCTAATAATTAATTAACGGTATTCCCAAAAAAGTTAAATAGCGTGATTGATTACAATATAATAAATAAAACGCTAACAAATTCAAGTGTGGAAAATGTGAGAGCTTATTGGAAATAAACAAAACTATTCACGTTGCCTATTGAGATATAATATCTTAGATTAACTAATCTCAATGTATTTTTATATATTCAATTCAGTATACTCAATTATTATTCAACGAATTACAACGTGTGCGGTTAATTCCACTGCGAAGCGAACTTGCTCGAGATACTTTTCCACTTCTCTGACATAACTCGAAACAATCTGCGCTGTTATTATTGCTATAAGAGAACAATAAGTAGCTCTGGCTATCCCCCACCACTGCGCGTCCGGCCATCCCATCTTCAGGGAAGTGGTAGTGAGGAATTGCCCTCTGCATGCCTGTAGGGGCAGATTACCCGCGACCTGTGGCCATCCCTGACCTTTCAGATCATACTACATTTTATCGTCGGAGTGTGTAGTGTGATGCACAGCACGTCTACGGAACTCTGGTATGACGGAGTACGAGTATATACGTACGTAGTATAAATTACTACGTTGGTACCTACACATACTCTGTTATGAAGTATGTGGGACGATTTAGTATGATCAAGCTGCTCGTGGCTTAAACATACGCAGTTGCCAACCTAACGGAAATTGGGTGTCATGCTTCCCTGGACTTGAAAGCAATGCAGTTGTACATCCAGTTTAAATTTAGAGATCACTGTTCTACACAAACAGTAACCGCGTGGAACAGTAACAAATCGAATTAGCGGCATCTGTTTAAATGTTGTTGTCCGCCGCCAACTACTTGTAAATACTATTCAATATTCTCGCGGCGAATACAAATCTCTTAATGTATCTTCATACTCGTATTAATTTATTTAAGTTCTCTCAATCTCTCTCCTCTTGGAACACTAATATCTACGAAGAGAAAGTTTCTTGAATGAAAATATCCTTAGAAGAATGAATTTCACCCTACCTTTTATTTTACATCACAGGTATTGCTCTGATATAATTTCACGTAGCACGTGAGGAAGACACTTTTTTTTCTTTTGTATTTCTTAGAAGAATGAATTCTTGCTGAACATGTGTAAAATGTTTTTCCGAATACTTTTATTTTCATGTCAATTCGGCGAAACCGAAAAAAATACATAAGAAAATATGGACAGTTGAGTGGTAACTCACATTTGGTATTATCTGAGTATTTATGTAAACATCAAAACCTAAGAATGTTGTACGTTAGGGGAACTTTTCCCTTTATTGCACAATCTCTCTTAACTGTGTCTCCATTTCTTCAATGGTGAAGCAAAGCGATTGCAATATAGATTTTTGTTTAAAGTTCAAAAGGTAATATGTGAACGATAATCTCGTAAATCTGAAGCAAAGGTGTGATGGAAACGAGTACCGAACGCGCTCGGTAAAAGTATTCGATGAAGATACTGGAATACGCTTTACAGAAACTAAATAAATATGGTCTTCGATACTAACAAATATTTTAAATGGTTGTGGATGTAGATGTTGAAGTAGAAGGTAATCCGTGTTAATCAACATCATTGAGTTAACATGTGTACGGTGAATCGAGGTATATTTTCACCTCTAGGTAAATCTTCACAATAAAAGTGAGTCTTTTCAGGAATAACTAAAATTATATACAATATAAGTAAACTATATAATAATTTTTAAAAAACATTTAAAAAGTTTTAAAAAATTGAACCTGTGTGCTTACCTATGGTCACTATTACATTGTCGTTTTATCGATAATTGTTAGATACAACTAAACTTAAGGTTTCGTGAGAATTGAAAAAAGGAAAAATGTCATAAATATTGCAATGAACTTCAACAAGAAACTTTGTGTAACCCATGTTTCTTTAGAAGATAAAATCTATTTTTTTACTATTTTCTTCAATGTTCCGGGTAAAAATTTAGAACTAGACATAATAGTTAATCGGATCAATTGAAAGACAACTTCGTACCATATTTACCCCCAATCCAAGTGAGATGTAAACACTTCTCTCAATATCTCCAAGCAGTTCCAGAGGAGATTTCCATTGTCTATTTCCACTAGTCCCCTTTTTTTATTGTAGTAATTGTAAATGGTGAATGTAGCGTGTAATTGAATGTAGCTTATCTACATGGACCGATAGGAGTTAGGAGTTGGATGGTGGTCTATTGTTAGTATGTGGGCCGCTTAGCTGGGTTTTCCAACAACTTGACCCACGTGGAGGGGTTAGTGTGAGTTGTTAGTAATAGTTAGTTATTCATGTAGAGGAGGCGGATAGAGGAAGGAGGAAACGCTTTTCAGTAGTCACTGCTATATGAACTGGGACATTAAAGTGAAAAGCTACAAACTTTTTCTGACCTCACCGGGAATTGACCCGGGATGACTTGGTGATGAGCTAGAACGCTACCACCTGAGCAGAGGGGCAGGCACACTAGTCCACTTGCGAAGTTTATGAAAGTTCGTTTTACCTGTGACGTAGACGCTGAATCTAGCTACAATGTGTTTACCTTAAATTCGAATCCAAAACTCTCAGCTATTGGGATTACATATTCACTCCACCATGTTGGCCCCTCTGGGTTAGTGCGACGTGATGAATTTTCAGAGACGTGGGAGGATTTACGAGATTATTGAAAAACATTATAGTTTTTCTCCCACTTTTTACAAATGAAAATAAAATTCATTAAGTCATAAAATTAATGACTTCCGTAAACATTTTAGTTGTTTTCAAAAGAATAAAATTAAACATGTATCAGTACCGGAGTCGTATAAATTTTTAATCTAGTTGATCTAATCATGACAAATGAGTTTCTTTTTCACTTTTAAAATATTATTTAGTATTTTAGCATGGATATTAAGATACGGTATTCCATACCCAGAGAAATATGGCGAGTGGGGTTTGCATGAACTCGATTCGCCATTCGTTGGTTCTTAAGATCGAGACATAAGGGAGTCTTGGATAGGTTTTAGAATAATATAATAATAATTTAGTACTATTGGCTCACAAATGTGGAAATCTAGCAATATTACCCTGATTCTTAGAACGCTATTTACTAGAAGTGTCAATAACCGACAGGTGAAATCGACTACTCAATTATTTTCTCGATGCTGTGTTTTTTTATATTTCTTTGCTACCTAAGTTTCATTTTAACATAGATTCATTGTCATTGACTTAAGAAAATATGACGAGATTTAACCCCAGTAATGTTAATATTTATCAAACTACTGAAACGAAACTCCCTCTTGCAGTGGGCGTTTCACAGAATTTTACCTACATCCTTACACACTAGGGCTCTCTTTTGATAACCATTCTAGAAGAAGTGACATTAAAGAAAAAGGGCAACCCATTATCTACTCCATCCCGAACAATGTGTAGAAGCGCAGATGAAATTTCAGAAATTGATGCTGGCTAGTAAACTCAAAGAGGGCTAGAGATAACGATAAACAAAAATTTCGAGAAACTGTATATAGAAAATGTTCAACCGAAAAATTCCAGGAACTCAGTTTCGAATGAATTTCTCTTGAGGTGAGATTTTGATTGATGTTCACCCAAATATTCAATTTCGTGATTTCGATGTACTTTTTTTCCTCAGCTGTGAACCTGAATTCATTTTTTTAAATTGTCAATATGAAGAGAAATAGAAATAATGACATTACGATATCTCTTCGTTTTTTAAACTTTGTTCACATTTTCATTGCTTACAGAAATACATTTTTCTCTCAAATTGCACCAATATTAGTCAGACCACTTCTTAGATATAATTCCCTTCTTTCTTAGTCAATGAAGCAATAAGTTTTTTTGTATTACTTTACCTCAAAATATAACCTGGTTAATAATCAATTATTTTCTTCACATAACTGACCAGAAGAAAACTGCAAGATAAAAAACTAGGTGGACAGAAAATTTGATATTTAAAAAAATTACGCACTTATAGAAGTGTTGAGAATGTCCATAAGACATGTCTGATGAATTTCAAAGATTGTTTGGTGAGGAATCTCAAGCTCTACAAATAAATTTCAAGTCAGGTGCATTGGGGAAGCTCTTATAAACATAAGTATTAGAGATCATTCTCTAAGATACCAGACAATCGTTGGTCTATTCTTATGTGTTAGCTTCCTAAAAGTAATAAAAATTGTTTTCTTTCATCCTCCGCAAAGAAAATTCCACCACAAGAAGTCTATTGTTTGGTTTGTACGTACACTCTCGAAGCACTCGGAAAAACTAGCTCGAAATCAGATTCCGGATTATCTTGAAATGAACGGCGTCGTAATTGGAAAACAGTCAGGTTTCCTGGCTGACTGGCGAGCATCGACAGTCGACCCTCTTGCTGAAGGTCGCGAGTACATTAGCAAGATGACTCCCGAGGGAATTGCAATAGTTCCTCGTTACACTTGTAAAGGAATTAGTAAGCAAGTATTTATTTCAAGGTAAGACTGAGAGCAGGTGATCATTCTCTTCCCTTTTTGCAGAAACGTACCTTGTTTACTTCATTAGGTATGTGACTGTGTTTCTTAAGGTAATTCTGCCGACAGAAAATTAAATATTTTAAGACACCGACATTTATATAAACGGTTGCTACAATATGCTTATATCGATTTTAGCTTTTACAACACTCCTTACTCACCATTAAAACAATAAATAGAGTATTTAATGTTTGATTGAAATACATTCTCTATTGAGAACAGTATAAAAATAAATTACTTTCCAAATTTTATGAATATATGATTCGTTAATGGTAGTTAAAATCTTTAATAATTAAAATAATTATGTAGGTCACATGTCCACTCTGGCATCGTACGTCGTGGTTATACAGACCAATGACATGCCACGCACTTGCGGAGTCATGGGAGTTCGTTTCTTTCTTTCGTCGTAAATAACTTTTTTGTTACAAATTAGATTGTCGTTACTAGTTACTGTAGGTACCGTCCCATGAGAATGTTCCTGAGCTGACTTCCGGAAATAAGCTGACTTCCGGAAATAAGCTGACTTCCGGAAATGAGCTGACTTCCGGAAATGAGCTGACTTCCGGAAATGAGCTGACTTCCGGAAATGAGCTGACTTCCGGAAATGAGCTGACTTCCAGTGTTACGCGTTAAACCAAAACATTCGCTTAATAACAAAATATTAGGTTGCAGAAATGTATTTATACGGCACGGACCCTTCTGTCTGCGGTATTTCCGCTGGCCGCTCACCTACAGGTCATTTCATTGCTTTGTGGAATGTTTTACTCTGAATCAATGCTCAGCACTCGCACCCAATGACTAAAAATGAAAACTGACCCATCTCCCAGTAGCGCGTCGCCGCTCTGTGACATCTGGATACAGTCACCTGAGGAAGAATTTTGGCATGTTAAAGGTCAGCAGACGACGATGTTTGTAAGTTAGGAATATACGTACGACACATGCGCAAACCGCACCATCCTTTTCAATGCGGGGTTTCAAGAGGGACTTTCTCGTGGAACGGTATACTCCTGGAATAATAAAAAGGACTCAAGTAAATATTCAAGTCCCACGCGCTTGGAATTTGGATTTATCAGGTTTGCAATGCCACGCCTCTGCGACGGGGAAAAAGCTCCTCACTTTCGTTCGACCAATCGTAGGCAAACTTGAAACTGCTTCCATATTTGGCGGACCAATAGAAAACTAGTCCTGGCAAACATTCCCCAATTAAATCGTAACGGAGAAAATGTTTTATTACGTCTCTATTAAATAAATATTTTATATATTTTTATTACACCCATCTTGGACATACAAAACAAAATATTCTTTATTTTCTTAACTACAATAAAGTGTATTATTCTATATATTTAAATGACATCTCAAATTTCGTTGTGTCACAACGCCGTTCTAGAGAATATAAAACAAATTAAACATCGCCGAAAAACAAATCTTCGTACTGTAAAATCGATTTTGTTTAAGCTCAGAATTTGAATGTCATCGCAAGATATTCGCAATGAATTTCGTGAGATACTCATTAAGGAATTACTTATAAATATTCTTATAACCACTGAATTTTATTCAATAGCGCAAAGAACTCAAAGCTCATTGGCATCAATTAATGGGTGCTGTTTATTGTAATTTCAAATGATATTCAACTCTTGCTTGCTTTCTTGCTTGCTTGCTTGCTTGCTTGCTTGCTTGCTTCCGGAGAGTAAATTAGTTTATTGTCCTCCACGTGGTCATACGCAGTTTGTACTGTTTTATGACAATAAATTTATTATTATTATTATTATTTTATACTATTTGTAGACGTCAATCGGAAATCAAGCATTATAGAAAGCAATTTGATATAAAATGAACTAAATTTGATATAAAGTAACACTAAATATTAACTCTAATGATATCTTCAAGAATTTTAAACTAATAAATAAATTACGTCTGTAAGAAATGTATTAATGCAAGATGCACTATTATCGCTAAGCGTTGTAACATATAAAACAATATGCTCAGAGTAACATTACTAAAAAGTTTATTTTTAGTTCTCAGAAAATATAACAAAAGGAACATATCACTTTTATTTGGACTTCCAAATACAATTGAGTTGTATTCTTTCTTTCTTTATTATCGATATTCTGTAGAATTCATTGATTTGAATAGCAGAGGGCAAACGAGGCAATTTAGAAGCATTCTGTATATCACCTTTCACGAATCAACATGACTGTTCATATTTGTAAAGATAAACATATTATATTAGACATTAAACATGATTTTTAAAGTAAGGATAAAAAATCAGAGAAGAAGTTGATGAGATAACACATATACAATTAAATATAAACTTATTGTAACTAGTAGATTCCAACATTCCAGATTCAGGGTCATTTTGTAAGAAGTTGTAATTTTAACGGACGAACCAGAATGACTTAGAATGTTTACGTGAGTCATTTTATCAGTTCAGGAGGGTACCTGTATAATTAATAAAAATAACAAGAATTTAGAATAACAGACAGAACCACCTGAACTGTTGTACCAAGACATATTAGTACTGGTAGGGAATGGGAACAGTGTACGTTTCGTTAAGTTTGTGTTGCAAAAAAATGCCTGTGAATGAGCTCTGGTGAAAAACTACCACCAAAATATGAATGTTTCAAGTAGGCAATAGTTTTTTTCAGGTCCATTCAGTGTTGCAGATGGCGAACAATGAAAGAAGTCCCTAATTGGATACAGCTAAATATTTTAATTGTTTTTCAACGATCATGTATTTGTAGCACTTCTCGAACACGTTTTTTTTTGCGCCATCTGCTATCTACGCCTGTTTGATACTGACATCTCTCTCGCTTTAACCGTTGTAATTTTCATTGATGATACAAACAATTCGTTTCCTTTGTAACTGAAGTTAAACTAAGTTTACACAAGATCTCATTCAAAAGGTTTCTTGTAAGAGAAAGTAGGGCCAAGGACGAGTTGCAGCAACAATTTTCAAATTCAACTGCAAGAAACGATTCGCAGGAAACAGGGCGAAAATAAAATAATGATACATCAACAAGATCAACTCCGGTTTGCCAATGACCATAATTTTACCTCTCACATTTGGTTCTTAGTTTGTGTGCAGAAACCATGGAAAGGGGGCTAAAAGAATCAGTAGTATTAGCAAGTATATAAAGCATGATATATTCGCGTGAAAGTATGTGTAATGTGTAAATTACTCTAAATATATTCTATAAATTTTTCAAGAAACAAAAATGACATAAATACTTGCCCGATATGACATGATATTACATTGCAATTTAGAAGATGAACAATATTTCCAGTCTCATTAAAAAAACTTATATCTCAAATGGGGACTTAAATAATGAACAAAGGATCTTATTTCTGAATTTTATATTTTCGTGTAGATTGTCTTTTTCACGAATTTGGTAGGACTTGTTTGAAAAGAAATGAGTTTTTTAGGTTTCAATCATTGCATCATGTGCCTTCATAGAAAAATAATATGATATTTTACAATTTACGACTTCCTAGCTGAACACATTGACTGTGAAAGACATTGATGACAGTGAAGTACAACACAAGGAAACCCTTTAAATTCCGAAAACGTGCATATAAGTAATTCCTTATTAAAAGATATTAGAGAAGATTGATGTGTCTTTTTTTACCTTTCTAAATTATTTAATGAAGTGGAATTTATTAAACTATTTAATAAACAAATTGTGGAATCAATAGAGAAACCATTAGTGTGAAACGTAAAAGAATAACCTTTTTAAGACATTTTCTACACTTGTCTAAGTTACATCAATATGTACAGTTTATGCCCACATCGAGAGGAAAGAAGAAACTTATTGGTTCAACCCCAATTGCTTTCCAATCAAACAAGACACTCGATTTTTCTGTCGTATTTTTCTTATGAACTCTCCAGAAATACATAAAGAAACGAAAATGCCGATTTTCAAGTAACTGCTACATCTTTATTCAGAGGAGATCGATGGATGCTTCTTCCATATGAGTAAATGTCCAGGAACTTTGACTCTCAACCGAATATTCCGAGAACAGAGAAATGCGTTCTGAGATCCACTTCTAGGCAATTCTCCTTAAATGTCGACAACTTTTGTATTGGGTATTTTATTTTGTTTCATGTCTTGTTGCGAGGTTCAGGCTCTTCCAGGACACACCTGGGTGAGGGAATTGGGAATGAGAGTTGTTGGATTGCCGGACCGACATTAGTCGGGAGAAGATGAGATTTGAACCCGCGCTCTATTGCTCAACGGTAACGTCTGTAGATAGAAAGTCAAGCCAAGAAGTTCTGAAATTTACAAAGCTAATGGATTTTATTAGCTTGGATGAAAATTGCTTTTGAAAATCAAGAAATAAAATTAAGATTGTAGAGCTGTTTCCACGTACTTTACAATACACATAAGTTACTAAAAACTTGAAGTAAACCGATGAAACGTAAATGTAAAGTCTGCAATCAAAAACACAAAATCGTAGTTATTTATTTCATTATGTGGAAATGTTATTTATATGAACGGTTATACTCATGAGTGATGTAATAAAGAAACTGGAACATTTACTTAAGACCGCAGGACTCGACACATTTCCTGCAAATATTACTACTAGTTTATCATCACTCCTACCATCGTGTTTCTGATGAGAATTTAATAGCATTACTTTACAACTGTTGTTTAAAAAATAAAAGCATATTTTTATTATTTATAACAATGTGCAATCAGAAAGTAACTCTTGACAAATCATTTGATAGTTATATAACTAAATTACTCCGAAAAATTTGCACTTACGATCAACCATATACATCCTACGAGATTTTCTTCTTGTTACCGAGAATATCTAATGCATTTCATTGACTCTTTTTGATGAGGTTCTTATAACCTTAAAATTTACTCATTATTTGCTTGTCTAGTGTTCTTCCCGGCAAAACTTTACTAACAAACTAGTCACAATGGCTCGAGGGTAAAAGGCTGAACTGATTGTTGGACTTGACTGTCAAATTCATACAAGGAATTTTTTCCTCAAGATCCGAGCCGACTCCCAGGTCTGCGCAGCATACTCTATTCACGATCACAAAAGTCTGATAGTAAATAAAGTAAAAATTAGCAAAATTGTTCCAGTTATAGGTCCTATTTTTTAGTGGGCTTGTTATTGTATAGTAGATAGGCTCCCTTAAATGGTCTTTAATTCCTTATGTTAAAAAAGTTCTAGTATTAAGTTATTCAAAGTAAGGATGCTACCAGCCATTGTAGAAATGCAACACAAAATTCTAGCGTTTTGGCCAAATTCTTTGTTATCACTTTGTCAACGTTTCGGTAGCGAACGTTACCTTCTTCAGGGCTTCGTAGAGTTTATACAGCTATACACATTCACTCCCAATACCAACACAGATAAAGAAAACGCACAACAATATCCTTGCACCGGGCACCTATGTCATCCAACTAATCACAAATATTGTGAAGATCCTTTGTAAATATTGTAAAGATATTGCAAGGAGATTGTAGTGTGTTTATCTATGTGTTGGTAGTTGGAGTGAATGTGTGTGTCTGTGTAAACTCTACGAAGCCCTGAAGAATGTAACGTTTCTTACCAAAACGTTCGCTAAGTTATAATAAATAATCGTATCTTTTCCAAAATATCGTGCGCATAATTAATTAATTATAACTTCACGACCTTTCGTATTCACAGTCGAACTACCCACTTCTTCGCAATCTCCACCAAATAATATAAACATTGTGAATGATGTCAACATACATAAGACTGTCCACGCGTGAGTTAAGCTTGTATCGAAGAAGAAAACAAGAGATAGCGATTCGGTTTAACGCGTTCCAATTATAATCTCGGTAATAGGGACTTAAGACCTTCCTGTTAGGGAATCAGAACCCCGAGTTGGTTCCTATCTCAGCTATTCCGACTTGTTGAATGCCAATCTTTGTTCCTTTTATCGACAATAGTCCGAAGCATCATATAATTTAAACAGACTATGTTTATCATATATTTCGGCGGGTATTTCAAATTTTAGGACATTACACATTTTTTTCGTATAATACATGAGCCTCGCTGTATCACCTAACCTAGTTTTTCTAAAATTATGTAAATTATCAAAATTTTAGTCTCCACGCTGGAGTAGAAGGAAAAGTTGGTTCGAAACGACAATTTTTAGATTTATTCCGATCTTTGGAATATTTTACTATGAAAACGTCGTAATGGTGTGACGTATTATAGTTTTAATTGTCAAAAATGTTTTTTAAGATTCCAGAGATTTCATCTTGTCGATATTGTCTTCATATCTACTGGTTTGATAAGTTGCACGTATTTCATGAATAATTGCACCCACGCAGGTCGCGACCGGTTAGACTCGCAACTCTTCGAAGTTAAAATCAAATAAAGAGGACGAAAATGCTTTTATATGTTTGATTATTGATTTTGACTATTTTATGAAAGTATATAGTTCATTTATTAAGTATATAATCTATGTGTTATCTGTAAGTTTATAGCCTCCATGGTGACTGTTTTCCGATGTGACACGTAATTTAACGGATGTGTCAAGATTATATAAATATTATTCATATGTTCTACGTGACTGATGAAGGTGGAGGTCGAAACTGTTTGGTCTAATAAGAGAGTGAATTTTGTGTGTTTCTTTCTCTATTTTTTTATTATCTGTTAAAGTTTTTGATTACTAGAAGACGGTAGTGCCGCTTTGTTTTCAAGATTTCCGTGTATGAATAAATACTTAACATTAAATTAAAAGTTTTAAAGTTAACGAAAAATACAAAAAAAAACTCATAAAGGAAACTCACATATTTGAAGAAACTGTTTCGGCATTCTCCTTCCTCAGTCACGTAGATAATGAAGCAATTCTCTTCGCGTTACGATGACCGACCGTTACATGGAAGAAAAGAAAAGTAGGAGGGAAATTTAAATATGAATTTTGGATAATTTAGACGAATCTACTCTTGTCTATTTAAACTGAGGTTGGTTGAGGTTCCTAGGGACCAGATAAAACCTATTTCACGTGTTTTTACATCTATTGATTGGAAAAGTTGGGGATAATTTACAAAATCAGAATTTTAAAACATTAATTAAATTTTTTATTATGCAATTAAACGAGGGAAGACACAGGTAGAGAAGAAAGGAACGTACCACATCAAGTTCTTTGATTATTCATCCTGATGTTGAGAGGAGTAGTTGCTTCTCCTATGTAAAAACTTTTACCAAGAGCGTAAGTTAGAGGGTAAATGCAATTTCGGGAGTTGCATTCACTGGATTGACGGATTTTACGTGTGTATTGGGTGACATAACTAGTAAGATACGAAGAAGAATAAATGATATTGCAGGTTTTACATCTGGGTTTTCCACAGGGTTTTGAGCCGGGAGAAAAAGTCGTAGGACTGACGTTTTTCCTGGTATCTAATAATTTGTGAAGGTTAGGGGGATGTTTATAGGCAAGTAGAGAGGGTTGTTTAAAGAGCGATTTTGTGGAGGGGTTGGAGGCAATGATTTGATACAAGTTCTTGAGGATAGGTTTAATTTTGTCAATACCCGGTAAAAATGTTTTACATAATGTGTGCCGGTATCCATACACACTATATGAATAACAATGCTATTGTTAATTTCATCAATAGCATTCAACATCTCTCCTGGAATTATAACTTGTATTTTATTACAATTTATATAATTAAAAAAAACAAATTAAATTCACATGAATATGTTGTTCATATTATAGATCAAATTACTTTCAGGTTCTTCGAATCATATGACAACTCGCTGAGAATAGTATCAAGGTTCCAGGTGTTCACATTATGTTTTATTTATACGTACAAAGTAGTCTTATATTTATTACGTACATTTATTCATACAAAGGAGTCGCATATATTGTGTACTCACGTGAAAGCGTATTGAATGAATAATTTCTACTCTAAGAGAAAACTTAAAAGTTGTTATCGTAACATCCATGACAAGGTTCCCGAACAAAATCAAATATAACTTCAGGGAGAAGCAAAATGCGTACTTCCAACTTCCGCGAAATAAATTCCTTGAAGTACTGTCGTCTGAAATTACAAAAATCGTGCAATAAACCGATTCCATTAATACACAACACAGTAGAATTTTTCAGATTCAAGAGCAGCACCGTTAATAGGGGAGTGAGTCAGGTGCGGTTGCTCAGCGCATCGCTCCCAGGGGGCCACGCCCATTTTTTTGTTGGTATCAAATGAAAACAGTTCTGGAACCAGTAATTCAAATTTAAATTTATTGTCAAAAAACAGTACAAACTGCGTATGACCACGTGGAGGAGAAAAAAACTAATTTACTCTCCGGAAGCAAGCAAGGGACCATCCCATCAATTCCGATCAAGGGCCCTAAGGCAGAGGCGGATTCAAAAAATTCAGCAAAAATTCCTAGATAAGATAAAAAGTTAGCTGCGAGTTATAATACATATATAATGTCAATATGTTTGTAATTTAACGCAAATATGTTTGTAAATTTACATGTACAAGTTATTATCGAACTATAGATTATTCTGAGTATAGTGTTTAGTGTTTTTTCAACTCTTATGATTTTTAAATTCACGATTTATTGTTACAAAAACACGCCACTAGACAAAGTTTAGAGAACCTGTATAAGAAATCCGCCTCTACCCGAAGGAAAAACTGAGAAAAACCCGCTCAGGTGGGGGCTACAGAATTTATGTACACAACCGTGCCAAAGTTGAGTACACATAAAACTAAATTAATATGAGCCATAAGACAACACAAT
>NNCF01126243.1:390935-421351 GCA_002313205.1 Laupala kohalensis | reverse complement strand
AGAAAGAAAGAGATTGATTGACGTCTTTATTTAGCGATCAGGGGAAGGTTAGGGCCACGAGGCCCTCTCTTCCACCCCCCCCCCTGAATAAATATATTTTACAAATCCTTCTGGCGTCGAATACATTCATTTATATTCATATGTAAGATTTAAAACAGAAATTAAAATTCAAATAAAAAGGTAAATACAATGTAACTTCTTAGTTCTCCAATCATAATTCAATACTCAATATTCACTCAACAATAGTACCTTAAATTTCTCCTTAAACGTTACCACTTCAATAGACAGATCGATGAGTTCCAACACTCAATATTCACTCAACAATAGTTCCTTGAATTTCTCCTTAAACGTTACCACTTTAATAGATAAGTCAAAGAGTTCGATGTTCTCGTCGTAGAGCTTCGAGCCTTGGACGACAAAGGATCTCGCAAGCATTTCAGTTCGATGGCATGGTATTTCAAGTACCCTGTCTTTATTTCGAGTGTCTCGTTGCGATAAGAACCTGAAGCGATCGTACAAGTAATCTGGTTTCCGGAATTTCAGGACCTTGAACACCTATGTAGCCAATTGCAATTTCTTCCTCTCTCTTATCTTGAGCCAACCCAGCCACTGGTAATGGGGGGTAACGTGTTCGTCCAAACGCAGCCGACGGGCGAATCGCAACGCTGCATTTTGCGCTTTTTGAAGCATATTCATTTCTTTGCTCTTCAGGTCACAGATGGCAGTAGCGGCATAATCGATGGTGGGCAACACTTAGCTTTGGACTAGCTGCAGTCTTACATGGGTGGGAAAGTCTATGGCCACTCTGCGGAGTTGATAGATCGCTTTGAACGCGGATCCACACATGGACGTCACTTGAAGATTCCATGACAGGGTGTCTTGGAATAGCAGTCCCAAGTTCTTGGCTGACTTCACAAACTCCAAGGGAACACCTCCATAGGTCACTCTAGGCGCGGTGGAGATGTCAACCTTCGATAGGATCTTCGAATACCCAATGATCATAGCCTTGGTCTTGGCCATATTCATTTTCAATCCATGCCTGGTGCACCAATTGGCCACCCTCGCCAGATCCTCACTCAGCGCATGAACAGTCTCCTCTATACCATCGAGGTCGCAGGAACGATAGAACTGTAGATCATCTGCTTAGACACATGCTGAGTACCCTCGGTCCCAAAACCCGCACGGTAGGTAGACTGCTTTGGGTCTAGAACCCCGCAGCGGTCCACATAGCCACTGAGCTCCCCATACACAATCTTATCGAGCACCTTACCCGTAGCACAGAGCAGAGATATTGCTCGAAAATCGCTCACACTCTCAGGTGGCTTCTTCTTTGGTAGAGGCTTAACGATCGCTCTCTTCCATATCTCAGGATAAACCCCTGTAGACAGGGAGTAATTGTAAATATGAGTCAAGACGGGGAGAATAGTGTCTGGAAGCATCTGCAAAATTTCGATTGGGATCCCATCTGCACCAATCGATGTCGATTTCTCCGCAAACAGTGCCTTCTTAACTGTTCCCTCATCTAGCACTGGAATGACAAAGGGCTCACCGATCAAGGGCAGGCTGGTGTAATGGTTAATCACATCCGGCGACGTGGAGCTTTCCGGCACTCTGCAAAAGTGCTGATTCAGCGCATCGAGTGGTACCGCTACCTCCACTTCCGTGTCCCTTCCGCTAATCCCCAATTTTCGAATTATTTTCCAGAAATCTTTTGGTTGTTTGCGAGTCTTAAAAAGCTCATTGTAGTGTTTGACTTTGGCATTTCTCAGCATTTGTTGCGTTTTATTTCTCAATTTTTTATAATTATTGTGGGTTTCTCTATTTTTTGTTTTAAGAAATCGCTTGTACAGCGCGTCTCTCGTTTGCATCATGTCCCTGAGTTCTTGATTTATCCAGGGTGCAGGCTGGTGTTTAGCTTTAATTCGAATCCATGGGCAATGCTTGTCATACAACGATAGTATTGCCCCGTTGAGAGAAGCCAACTTTCTATCAATATTAGGTTCATTGTATATTTCATCCCAATTTGTCAAATTAGCCTCGGCCAGGAGTACCTGCTTATCCAGCCGTTTCTTGTCCCTGACGTCCATGTATTTTCTACCACCCTTGCGCATTCTTAAGTTAAGGGAACAGTAGATCAGGTCATGCCTGGATAGGCCGCAAGCAGGGACCTCCCCATATTTTGTTACCTAATTCAGATCGATGAGTATTATAAGATGGAGTAGAGTACTATTGTTGACTGAATGATGAGTCGGTTGCAGCGGAAGACAATGCAAGTTTTGGGAGTTTAAGATCGTCATCAGTTGACGGCTGTAAGGCGAGTCGGTGAGCAGGTCAGAGTTCATGTCGCCAAGTATAATCAAGTTCTGATACGTCGTCAGTAACTTTGCGGCTTCATCAAATACTTCGCGTATTTTTCCAATCTTGGGGGAACGATATATCACTCCCACCGCCAGCTTTTGGGTCCCAACATCTAACTCTATAAAAATGAATTCAGGGCTTTTCGAATATGCCGATTCTGATTTACATAGAATTTTGTATTTTAGCTTCGAGTGGACCAGAAGTGCAACCCCGCCACGACCATGCCCCACACGATCATTACGCACCCAGCTATAGTCGTGCACCCGGACTGACTCCGAGGAAACATTCGGCTTCAAAAACGTTTCACTTATGGCGATCACGTCGAACAGGCTTCCATTAAAAATACTCCTTATTTCGTCAATGTGAGCCACAACCGATTCCGCATTAACGTGAGCAAAATTGGCGTGTTTACGCAGATTCCCGATGTGCGCAAAAATATCATTGTTTACGGCAGCCATCTTGAATGGTTTAGAGACTCAACAACTTTAATGATACAATTTTGGCTTGGGTTGCTTGCTTGAAATGACCAGATCGAAAATAGAGAAATTGGAGTCGTTATAGCACTAATGAGTAGTAGTATTGCGGAGAAGAAATTTATTGATAAAAATAATAATAGTAACTTCTGAGAGGAAATCATAGGAGAAAAGCCAAGATATTGCCAGATCACGAAATGAACGATTAGTAGGGGGAGGGAGGCTCCCGTGAAGGGCTCCCGTTTTTTGAAATCTTTCTCAAGTCACTGAGTGAGCGAATCGCAATCGGCCGCCCTACCTCATCTTTTCTCATAAAAATGTTTCCATTTGCGACCTAAACAAATCTGAATCCACACTCCCTCTTCTTAATTTTTGCCGCATTGAGGAGGCACAGGCTGTGATTTATAAAAATCTTCTGAGCATCCCCGTCTAAGAAGCCGAGATCCCGGGTGGTAAGATTCCGCTGCTGTTGCGAAGTTGTCATAAATCTGTCCTTGTCTAGCTTTCTAACGAAAGACAGAAAGATCGACCCCTGGGCCGCCCCAGATGGAGGTGGACGCCTTCGGAAACAATTGTTTATCAACTGTACAGGGCAGTCGACCATGAGGGCAGCAGCGACTCTCGACACCAACTCTATGACGTTTTCTCCAGCCTTAGCTGTTATCCCGCTTATCTCTACGCAGTTCGTCAGTGACACCTGCTCGGAATCTCCGATAAGGCTTTCAAGCTCCAACACGCGCTCTTCTAACGCCGAACATCGTCCAGAGACCTCGCCAAATGACTCCGAGAGTGTTGACAACTTGGCATCGAGGGCAACTATCCTCGACGTGTTTTCGCCAATCGCATCTGAGTATCGATTCAGGTGGTCTTTAAGATCGTTTATTTCCCCCCTGACCTCGGATAGCTGCTTTTCAAAGACAGCATTTGCCACCTTGGCCTCCGACATCATATCGTTCATGATCTTGTACAGGTCTTCCAAACCCACTTCCTTCTTGGCGACCTGAGACGTTCCGGGGGAGTCTCCACATTCGGCGGTGTCACCACTACCAGATCCAAGCGACGAGATTGAACCGCGACGCTTCACGGAACACGTGGAACAAACAAATGGCTTCTTTTGTTCTCTCAGAAACAAAACGTCCTCCTCCTTCAAATTAACGCAATCAATGTGCCAGGTAACTCAGCAATCCGCACACTTCACACGAAAAGAGTTGTTGGCAAAACCTAACTCACACTTTCCACACTTGACTTTTTCCCTATCAATCATGATTGTAGAGACAGACCACGAGAGATGTTGACGCTACGACAGCTCGAAGGCAACTGAGAGAAAAGAAAGAAAGAGAGAGAAAGAGAGAGAAAGAGAGAGAGAAAGAGAGAGGAAAGAGAGAGAGAGAAAAAGAGAGAGAAAGAGAAAAAAAGAGAGAGAGAGAAAAGAGAGAGAATGAGAGAGAGAGAAAAGAGAGAGAATGAGAGAGAGAGAATGAGAGAGAGAATGAGAGAGAGAGAATGATAGATAGAGAGAATGATAGATAGAGAGAATGAGAGAGAGAGAGAATGAGAGAGAGAATGAGAGAGAATGAGAGAGAGAGAGAATGAGAGAGAGAGAATGAGAGAGAGAGAATGAGAGAGAGAGAATGAGAGAGAATGAGAGAGAGAATGAGAGAGAGAGAGAGAATGAGAGAGAGAGAATGAGAGAGAGAGAGAATGAGAGAGAGAGAGAAAAAGAGAGAGAGAGAAAAAAGAGAGAGAAAGAGAGAGAGAGAGAGAAAAAAAGAGAGAAAAAGAGAGAGAGACAAAAAGAGAGAGAGAGAAAAAGAGAGAGAGAGAAAAAGAGAGAGATAAAAAAAAGAGAGAGAGAGAAAAAGAGAGAGATAAAAAAAGAGAGAGAGAAAAAAGAGAGAGAGAAAAAAGAGAGAGAGAAAAGAGAGAGAAAAAAGAGAGAGAGAAAAAAGAGAGAGAGAAAAAAGAGAGAGAGAAAAAAAAGAGAGAGAGAAAGAGAGAGAGAGAAAAAAAAGAAAGAGAGAAAAAGAGAGAGAGAAAAAAGAGAGAGAGAAAAAAGAGAGAGAGAAAAAAGAGAGAGAAAAAAAAGAGAGAGAGAAAAAAGAGAGAGAGAAAAAGAGAGAGAGAAAAAGAGAGAGAGAAAAAGAGAGAGAAAAAGAGAGAGAGAAAAAGAGAGAGAGAAAAAGAAAGAGAGAAAAAGAGAGAGAGAGAAAGAGAGAGAAAAAGAGAGAGAGAAAAAGAGAGAGAGAAAAAGAGAGAAAAAGAGAGAAAAAGAGAGAGAGAGAAAGAGAGAGAGAAAGAGAGAGAGAAAGAGAGAGAGAGAAAGAGAGAGAGAGAAAGAGAGAGAGAGAGAAAGAGAGAGAGAAAAAGAGAAAGAGAGAGAGAAAAAGAGAAAGAGAGAGAGAAAAAGAGAAAGAGAGAGAGAGAAAAGAGAGAAAAGAGAGAGAGAGAGAAAAAAGAGAGAAAAGAGAGAGAGAGAGAAAAAAGAGAGAAAAGAGAGAGAGAGAAAAAAAAGAGAGAAAAGAGAGAGAGAGAGAAAAAAGAGAGAAAAGAGAGAGAGAGAAAGAAAGAGAGAGAGAGAGAGAGAGAGAAAGAAAAAGAGAGAGAGAAAGAAAGAAAAAGAGAGAGAGAGAGATTGATTGATTGACGTCTTTATTTATCGATCAGGGGAAGGTTAGGGCCATGAGGCCCTCTCTTCTACCCCCCCTGAATAAATATGTTTTACAAATCCTTCTAGCGTCGAATACTTTCATTTATATTCATATGTAAGATTTAAAACAGAAATTAAAATTCAAACAAAATGTAAATACCAATATTCACTTAATAGTTCCTTAAATGTCTCCTTAAACGTTACCACTTTAATAGACAGATCCATGAGTCTCAACACTCAATATTCACTTAACAATAGTTCCTTCAATTTCTCCTTAAACGTTACCACTTTAATAGATAAGTCAAAGAATTCGATATGCTCGTTGTAGAGCTTCGAGCTTTGGACGACAAAGGATCTCGCAAGCATTTCCGTTCGATGGCATGGTATTTCAAGTACCCTGTCTTTATTTCGAGTGTCTCGTTGCGATAAGAACCTGAAGCGATCGTACAAGTAATCTGGTTTTCGGAATTTCAGGACCTTGAACACATTTGTAGCAATTGCAATTTCTTCCTCTCTCTTATCTTGAGCCAACCCAGCCGCTGGTAACGGGGGGTAACGTGTTCGTCCAAACGCAGCCGACGGGCGAATCGCAACGCTGCATTTTGCGCTTTTTGAAGCATATTCATTTCTTTGCTCTTCAGGTCACAGATGGCAGTAGCGGCATAATCGAAGGTGGGCATCACTAAGCTTTGGACTAGCTGCAGTCTTACATGGGTGGGAAAGTCTATGGCTACTCTGCGGAGTTGATAGATCGCTTTGAAAGCGGATCCACACATGGACGTCACTTGAAGATTCCATGACAGGGTATAGCAGTCTTGGAATAGCAGTCCCAAGTTCTTGGCTGACTTCACAAACTCCAAGGGAACACCTCCATAGGTCACTCTAGTCGCGATGGAGATGTCAACCTTCGATAGGATCTTCGAATACCCAATGATCATAGCCTTGGTCTTGGCCATATTCATTTTCATGCCATGTCTAGTGCACCAATTGGCCACCCTCGCCAGATCCTCACTCAGCGCATGAACAGTCTCCTCTATACCATCGAGGTCGCAGGAACGATAGAACTGTAGATCATCTGCTTAGGACACATGCTGAGTACCCTCCGCGAATACTCTTGGCAGCGTGGTGATATAGATGATGAAGCAGAGAGCTGACAACACTGATCCCTGCGGGGTCCCAACGAGGACATCTCTCCACGACGACAGCGATCCATCCGAGCCTTTCACAGCCTGCTGACGCTGTGACAGATACGAGTTAAACCAGGCTAGCAGGTTCCCCTTCACACCAATGGATCGAAATACCAGCAAGATGTCTCTTCTGATCAAATCAAACGCGGCAGAGAAATCCACCATTACCATAATTGTTACTTTCCGTTTATCCATTGCTGCTCTGACGTCGTCAAGAACTCTGATCAAAGCAGTCTCGGTCCCAAAACCCGCACGGTAGGCAGACTGCTTTGGGTCTAGAACCCCGCAGCGGTCCACATAGTCACTGAGCTTCCCATATAGAATCTTATCGAGCACCTTACCCATAGCACAGAGCAGAGATATTGCTCGAAAATCGCTCACACTCTCAGGTGGCTTCTTCTTTGGTAGAGGCTCAACGATCGCTTTCCTCCATATCTCAGGATAAACCCCTGTAGACAGGGAGTAATTGTAAATATGAGTCAAGAGGGAGAGAGAGAGAGAAAGAGAGAGATAGATAAAGAGAGAGATAGATAAAGAGAGAGATAGATAAAGAGAGAGATAGAGAAAGAGAGAGAGAAAGAAAGAGAGAGAAAGAGAGAGAGAAAGAGAGAAAGAGAAAGAGAGAAAGAGAAAGAGAGAGAGAAAGAGAGGGAGAGAAAGTTGATAATCTATGGTATTAATATGAGTTAATACATTTCAATTTGAGTGGAATAAATAAAAGGGATTTGTCTTTTTTTATGTATTCATATCTGAAACGAGGTTTTCATATTATTGATCTCAGATTATTTTTTTAGGTTGCACGATTACTACCAAATTGTCATATAGTGGATAAATATGTCACTAGAAGATGTAATTTATTTGCTCCTTAAGTAGTTTTATATTATTTATAACTCGATAATTAAACTATTGTGTTATTAGTTCATAAATTAGACAAACGTTTTCTATATATATTTAATTTTTTTTCACATGTATGAAAATCTTACGAGAATCGCAAATTATGTGAAATTACTTTCGACAATACACATCACTTGTAGGCAATGAGATTTGATTTCTTTACTTCACTGTAGAAATATAAGAAATTATAAGAATATTTATAAGTAATTTGTGATTCGAATTATACCAATTCCATATGATATCTTGCAATTATATTCAAATTCTGTTAAAAACTATATTTTATTACAGTATTACGCAAACGTTTTTTACAGAAACTCTAATATATTTACATTGTCTATGAAGACCTTGCGAGACAACGAATCTCGAGATATTTAAATATAGAGAATGGTAAAGTTTATTAAAGTCAAGAATATACAGAATATTTTTGTTATAGAAGTCCATAATGTGTATAATAAAAAAATACAAAATATTTCTTTAATAGCGGTGTAATGAAACATTTTATCTCGTTACGATTTACCAGCGGTACGATGTCTTCTATTAGTCTGCCAAATATGGGAGCCGTTTCAAATAGACCTACGATTGGCCGTACGAAACTTCCCCAGTCGAAGGGGTAGGAGGAGGAGAGAGGCGTTGCAAACTTAACAAATCCAAAACTGCTCAGAGCGTGGGACTTAGAATAATAAATGGACCCTTTTTTGTTTTCAGTAGTGTACCAACATGAATCCAGTTATCCTCCATGAATCACTCGGAAGCTGTGAGTTAAAATGAATCCAGTAAGTGGGACGACAGTCTCCATGCTTTTCTGTTCAATTTTGTTTTTCTTAGATTGATTCTGGTTATGTAATCCTGCATTACTTAGATACATCGTATCACCACGCCGACAACAATACAATAAAGGGCCATAAATTGCTTTATTTCCCTTGAATGACTATTGCGATCTTGAAAGTAACAGTCACCAGATTAACGGTAAAGAAACTGTAACAACTTTCTTGCTCTAAAAAATATATTATCTTTCTTCTGTCATCATATATTTCTAGCCAACATTCACGTTTTATGCAAATCGGGTAGGTTCCTAGATAGAAAGGCACCATTGTTTTAGCCTCAGCAAGGATTCGTATCCTTGCTCGAAATACATTTCGTGTTTGTCCATGTCACAGTAGAGGTTCGCTAGTAAACCGTATTGGTAAACATTCAGTCCGTCGTAAGCGTCCAGGTGATACTTCATAATTAGTCATCACGAATCTTCAAATTGTGAGTTAGCATTGAAAAGAGAAGCATTGGAATAATGTAAAGAACAATTAGTAGATCGGTCACATTGACCTACCTCCACTGGCACAGTTCACTACACCGAGTGATTCAATACGCAAGTTCAGCTCAAATGTCTCACAAACGGATCAACGCATCGAAACGTGGTTTTCACTTAGATAAGTTGCGACTTGTGGCTAATCATTTGACGTATATAAACGATTTGTAGCTTTTCCAGCTGCAAATATAGTGACATAATTGTTGACTTTTTGGAAGGAACAATATATTTTTTAATCAAAGACGCCGCGTATATTTAAACATTTCCTAACACAGAGCTTGCTTTGCGTCGGGGCGAGATCTTCCGTTCTGAGTGAAGCGTTTATTTAAATATTCAGACTCTTTACACTGTTATTGTTCGTTCAAATTCAATAAATGTTAATTTTTTATTAGTCTTTTTTGTGTTTCAAAGTTGAATCGAAAAATATAGTTACATTTTAACAATCAATAAGAATGTGAATGTAACTGTAGTCTAAAAAGCTAAAAACTTCTTAATAGTCAAATAATTAGCCCCATGTCACGACTTAGTGAAAACCCTTATTTCTATATATCTATCCACTTAGGAGATATTTGAGGTGAATGTTCTCATTGAATTATTATGTATATAAGACTCGATAATATTGTTTATACGAATAAAGAATTCCGAAATTTCAGATAAATAATAACCTTCTGAATTAATTTTTAAAAACGTTATTTAAAATGTCAAACTGGAGTGCTTTTCTTTAAGTAATTAAACCAGTGCATAACTCATCCCTGGCTCTCTTTGATGTGTAATCGACTTTGCACGACGAGATATTCTGGTCATTGAACAGATTGTGTTTGCAAATACGGTCAGTAGGCAAAGCGCTTCAAAATAATCTCTCGTAATACTTTAATATTCAGCTACGAAGCACATTTTTTTTTTAATTCCATGATCAACAGCCTTCTTTATAACAAAATGAGCGGATTGTAAATCAATGTGCGTAAGGGACTTTTTTTCTTAATTAAATTTGATCTCCTGATTATTTCCCATTTGAAATCAAAAGCATTTAAAGAAATCTCTAGAAACTATTTCCCATTTAGATATTTTTCACTCGACAAAATAACGCGAAACATAGTTTCTTAAAAGTATTTCTTAACTGGTTTTAAATCATACATCACAACGAAGTTTTTAAAATCAAATTATGTAGGTTCATCGTACTGAATGTTGATCAGTTTACCAAAGTAATCCACTCTCCTCTTAGTCTCTCTCTAATGAAGACAACGAATTATAGAACGAAAAATTTCTACTGGAAATGGGATGATTTTCATTGAAATATTAAGGAAAAATGTTTTCTCTTCATGCTTCTGTCAATAAGTAATGTTCAAACTATTTTACCATTTATTGCGTTACAAAACAGTTTTAATTGATATCTTTGATACAGAATCGTACGAGTCACCATGAAGTGAAATATTTGCGTATTGTCTGCCTTCGCTTAGATTTAGTCGTGCATAAAACCGACCGCACTGATTTTAACGTCTGAACCAGATTCATTCCTCAAAATTGATTATTTTAACGGTTTTTAGAGAGATTGTCAGAAAGCCATAAAATAAACATTGTTCTTCTGAGACATATCGTAAAATATCTGGCAATCTTTTATTCCCTTTCATAAATTTCACTTAATACGGAAGACCCTATTAACAGTGTATCAGGTTTCTCTTTCGAAAGGAATTTTGTTTTTGTCACTTATTTCTGAAAACTATTGTTGTCATTATTATTATTATTATTATTAAATTCTATTATTTTATTCCATTGCTTGTCATGAAAATCAGGTCATGAGTTCTGTTCTACCCATTTCTATACATCTCGCCATCATTTATTGGGGGTACAATCATTTATTTGGAAGTATGGCATTATTGCTGCATTTCGGGAAGTGTATGGCGCTGGAGTGAAACATCTGTCTGGAGTAGATGTGAAAAATCCCTTCTGAAAACATTACTTCGTCCGAGAGTGAAGTGAAATGTTATGCAAATAAAGTTTTGCGGACTTACTAAAGACAAAATGGTGTCATTTAATGAAAATTTCTTTAATCAGTCGAGATTTTGAAGAAAAAAAAAGTATTTTAGGTGTATGTTGTGACTGAGAATCTATTGCAGTACTTGCTGTGTGACCCCACATTACGTAAACCGGAAAAGTAACTAGAACTAGGTTTTTCGATAAGTTCCTTGTTGAAACAGCCAGAATTTATACCTTGCAATGCCAAGTCGATACTCCGGCTTCAAATGTCGAGTACGTTGGAGACAAGTGCCATATCTCCATTGGGAGTTTGGACGACTGATCTCAGGGTTTCGCGAAATACGTCTTCTTGCGTTTTTGGAACGTTTGCTGCGGTTATGTGTTCATTAACTCTCACCTCACGCGCGTGATTAAAATCCCAGTTTTCAAAGTAAGCAATAAAATACCTAAAGTCGATGGTATCATGTGATAATGAAAAAATCCGCATGACGAGTCGTGGAGTATACTTAGAATTGCCTCGGGAATATTGCCATTTGAGTTCGAAAACTGTCTCCACCTCCTGCAAATCCTCCATTCCTGCAAATACAAGAAAATAAATTGCGAGTCAGTATTCCGAGAAACTGTTGTCAACCCACACTTTCCATTAATGTGCGAACTAAATGCGCTCACCTGACAAGAACCCAAGATGAGTTGAGATGTTTAATCTTCCGCCCTCCACTGTTCGCAATGGATACATGACCTGAGCAGTCCTGATAAGCGAGATTCCTTTATCCGACACCACAAGTTTTAAATATCACGATTAATAGATTTATTAAACTTTCATGAAAATTCTGCAACCTCTACAAGTCAAACTGCATTATGAAGATACTTAAGGTTTTATCACGTTCATTCATGTGATAATTTTATTTACAGAAAAATCGTACTCACGTTTGTGTACATTTTTTATTAAGTTAATGAAAGTAATGTCTATTTTTATGTTATAAAAATGTTTATTTTGAGACTAACACCGACTATAGAATTTCACTGATTGCTGATCACGGTGTCATCCCTTCTCCATACTTAAAATGTTCACCGTTCTTTTTACTTTTTAAATTGATCAGTGACATGTTAAGTAAATCGTTGAACCATGTAACACGGCCATTAAACATGTTCCGCGTTTGGCAAATGTACCTAAAACACAGGCAAGGGGAAATGTGGAAAGTTTGTTTTACCGAGCTATTATTCTGGCACATTCCAGATTTCTAGAACCAGCTATATATAGTTAAAGAATGAAACTTCGTCTGAAATATTTTATTTAATGTTTAAGATACGTCGTACATAGACAATTATGATAAAATAATTTCTTAAATACGAATCTATTTGTTAACTATGTTTATCCTTGATTTATTTATTTATTTTTCTCAACACCATTATACTTTTCTTCCATTTCGTGAGACCTGAAGTCCAGGATGGAAACGGCGTCAATAAATCAACAGAATGTATGTTTACGGCGTATTTTAAATATTTAAATTCCATTTATATTTTAAGCTGTTTTGATAAGGGCTTATCAGCAAACAGAATTTCACAGAAATATTGTGCGGTATAAATCTAAATTCCATGGAATTTGTAATCGGATAGAGGGACGACAAATTTCACGAAGTTTCAACCGTGTTGTTGACAAAATTGCTGTGAGCCTGGAAATCGCATCAAGAGGAATGTTCTCAGAAAAGCGAGTATCGAGGAACGTAGCCGATATGTGAAATCCTCTTGCCACTAGTTAGCCGCATTGGGCAAGTAAAGTCGGATTTTGCACAGCGCACCTGCCCTTCATTTCCACTCCACAACTAATGTCGCGATCAACTGAATCTGGAAGCTTTCAACTTGATAATAGGTATGATATCTAAACCGTTCATTCAATCCTGAGGTTTATCAAATGGAGGAGAGAAACGTCTCACGTAAAACAACGCGTGAGTGGGGGGTTCCTGGTAGTTCCAGAGACCGGAACTGCAGTAACTTGAGTCCAGGACGCTATGGCGTAAACATACATTTTGGTAATATTTTGAAATTCTTTTTTTCAATTACTTTTAATTACATTACGAAGATGTTCCTTGTTTAGGTACCTTTTCATGTAACTCATATTATGTGAATAATAGGGTTGTGCAATAATTTAATATATAATCCTGTTAAGACTCCAGGTCACAGTCGAACAGCTATCGCTTTCCTTGTAGTGTGATAATATTGTTTTTAGTTTTTTTAAACCGGAGATCAGCAATATATTTGTATTATATTGATAGTATATTAACGTCTGATGCGGCAGACACGTTGAAAGATATCGATTCATATACTTATTTGTGTAATAATTATTGTATCTACCATAAATCCCGTAAATAGCTATAAATGTAATATACGGCTATTTGTAAGACGCATTATTCAAACTTCACAATACAATAAGGACTCGATTTTATTGATAAGACTTCATTAAAGGCTTTGCTCTCTTAGGTAGCGCTTGGGTCACAAAGCCTCATTAGGTCTTCCCTCCTCCCTACATGCGCCACTACTCGTATGGCTTAGTTGCGTAGCTGGTATCAAGAGGTCCTTCATCTAAAATCCCCTGGCCAACACTAACCTCTCCAAGAAAGCTGAGCTGGATATTAATCAGAATATCTGCGCTAGCTCACTCTCCATGCGCAATGGTTCCAAGAATTGAATCTCGCAGTCATCGATTTGATACGATGTAGAGATTCCATGCACTCCCAAGAGGTTCTCCAATAATGGAGAGAACTCTTCATTTAAATTCCACATTGCATCTAGGTGGTCTGTAGAGCTCTGATAGTTAGATTGGTTCATTGGGTGCACACAAATTAACTTATGTAGCATTAACGGTTACAATTGAATTTGAACAAATAAATTATCTAGAACAAGTAACATATATTTCCTCTTGGCTTATCATTTTTATATTCAATTTTTGTTAAATATTTAATTTCAGTAAAGCAAGTACTTTAAGTTGATGGACTTCTCTGATTCCATTCTCAAAGATTTTATTTGCTACTGAGCTCTATGGTAACGATGTCTTTCTACGTTAAAATTCATTGTATTGTTTCCTTTCACGAAATAAGAACTATCGCATATAGCATAAGTGATATTCTAAACACGCTGCAACTTTTCATTTGATTACCACCAACTTTTTTTGGCTCAATGGTGAAATTTTATTTTCAACTCATCTGTGCTCTGGAATAAGTTATAACAGGGGTTTTGGTCATGAATCTTGTGCTTTGTTTATTTTTCTAATTTTTTCCTGTTCTTTTGTGCCGTGGCGTTGAGCAACACCGGTCTGACAATATGCCCGTGGCAGGAACAGTTTCCGTCACGGGGAAATGGGCGCAATCCATAATCGATTCCGGATTATGTCATTAAAAATATTAACCTTGTGGTATAGGTATTGACTATTTCAAACTTTTTCGTGAGTCTCTATCAGTTCCTCTAAATTTTGCTTTTTGGTTATATCTTTCGTTACATACTCCTTTAAAAATGTCTCATCTTTATGACCTCTCATTTTTATACATCTTTCTCCCATTCATTTAATTACATCTCTTGTATATTTTCATTGGCCGATCTTTGTTTAGGTCGCACTCATTTGCCGTCGTTGTGAAATCTGTTATACTGTGGATGTTCTTGATTGGCGCTCGTTTTCGCTTCTTCAATGTTGTTCAGCTACTCCTGGATCTGAAGTGGAGCTATTAGGGACCTACCTCTAATGCCTCTTGATCTCTAGTGGGCGGTTGGAAAATTCGAGATAACAATAATCGCCATGTAAAGAGCAATAACACTCACATTGAAATTCCCGCAACATGTGAAATGCAGTTTATGTATTCCAATTGGAATATAAAATATTCTGTAACTATGGTCTCACTCGACGATCTCGTGTCGAAGCTTAAGTGTGATTTACATTTTCGAGTCAAAAGTTCTTAGTTTTATTATTCATATGTCGACAAAGAAAATAGATACGTAAAGTTTGAAGTTCGATATTGTTCATTGAGTGGAAAAACTAGACCGTTACGTTTTGGGGTATGGGAACTTTGTAACGAATGATATATGTACATTTTGATAAAATGACTCGCGCACATTTAGTTCCCTATGCTACTTCTATGCTTTCACGGAAAATCCCTTTGATTTCATTACTTTCGGGTAAATTTCGCAGTTTAGATCAATGACCCATTTTTCGTGTTAGTTACCTTAACCCACGAGTGAATTCAACGCGATCTAACAGACCTTAGTGACATCCATTCTGGAATACTTAAATGGTTATTGTCTCAACAATGCTCATTCTCGGTCTAGCTGAGTATTACAATAAAATAAATGTGTAAATAAGATTCGGGGAAAATTTAATTCTCATTATTGCAATAGAACAATAGTGTTTGAAGCTTCGTGGACAGTGACAGTTTAGTTTGTCCTCGTAAAACCCTCACTTGAACTCTCACAAATCTATAGTCCGCCTATGTTAGGTGTAGCACCTGAGAAATTTTTAACTCTCATTTCTTAAGTTAAATAATTTATTACCATTTTCACCTATATAAATTAATAAAAAATGTTCCAACATGGCCTGATTTGTTTGACATTTCTGAATGAGAGGCCTTACATTTTACAAATTATCCAGAAATAATCCAGAAGTGGGTGCTCGATCTTTTTTAAATGAAATTTTACCTGTTGTTTCACTTCCATTTTAGGACTTTCAAGCATTTTTAACAAGTTCTCGTAGCCCGGTTAGGAATATCGGTCATTTAACTTATTTTGCTAGAACCATTTCGTATGAATTCTCTCTCCTGGAAATGATAGCATATCTCTCCAATTAGTAGAGGAAACATCTGATGAAATCTTGCCAATTTGAAGCGATATTTTTAATTACGTATTTGTTAAATATGTTGTACCTGGCTCGAGATGGAAATAGAATTCAAATACAACATAAAGAACGTAATTTCTCATCGTATCAGGAAAATATCTGGTGTAAAATTCTGTATCGGAGTCTATAATATTGAGAAGAAGAAAAGTTAAATAGCGGGATTTAGAATCTAACACACCACTATAGACAACATAAATATTTTGAATTTTGAATACACTAAATGTGAGAGAAATCGGAAAATGAAAACTTTTGGCACTTTGAACCAATTAATTCTGTATGCTATAGTTTCAAAAATATTCCTTCATTCTCTGCATGCCCTGCAGCAATTCATGCATGAAGATAATGACACATTTACTCCAGCGTTCCACATTACTCGAGGCGTGAAACAGGGTTGTCTTCTGTCTCTGATGCTCTTTGTATTGTTCATCGATTAACTAGTTGACAAATTACGCGTGGCACTCACGGATGCGCTAACAATAGGCGAACTTATGATCCGGAGTCCAATAACAGGGTTGCTATTTGCGGACGATCTTGTTCCATTATCTACCACTATGATCTTCAGATCGCGTTAGAAAAACTGGAGTAGTTCTGAGATGAAATGTTTTTAAATATAAACAATAATGATACCAATGGTGCTCTAAAAGGGATCCGATGTCAAGTAGAAGTGTAATTTGGAAAACAAAAGTGAAACCCTGTAATAGAATATTTAGAGAGAATAGAAATAAATCTGTTTGGGACTCCTTTTGAAAAATTGCTTAGTACATATAAAAATTGTTATTATTATTATTTATCCACAAATGGTTTTGACTGCTGTCGCAAAGATGAAGAGAAATAATTAATAATTAATAATTAAAGTGCATTAAAAAGTGGACAAATTTAATATTGGGAAAATTGAAACCAAAACGAAAATACACGGGAACATTTGAATGTGCAATTTCATGTCTGGAGTTTCCTATTCGATAGTTCGATTTCACGAGTGCACCTAACGGTATTGAGATAGGTGAAATGCTTCGGGGTAAAACTGATCGCAACGCAGATTGAATGTCACTGCGAATCATATTCAATAGCTATGGCTCAATTTAAAATCTATATTTTTATTTGCAATTTTGAGAACGAGAAACGAACTTTATAAGGTTATGAACCTTACTAGCATAACCTCCTCTTTCTAGAAAACAGAATTTTATTGCTATCCTCTGACATGAATGAAATACGGAAAAGGCAGTTCGACATAGTTTGATTTATTTGCCATCCATTTCGTTGCTCCCTGCTATACATGATGTTTTATTTTGATTATAGAAAGTTATGGTGAAATTTTATATTTCAGAAATTCTGAGCAAAATTAATTTATCCCAGTATAGAAAAAATTATATTTTTATAATATACCATGTATTTTCTCTACTCTTTGATCAGTAACTGTGACCGAATATGTAGAATAATTTCATACATTTTTCCCAGCAGTCTTTTCTTTGTGAATTCTTCGGAATTTTAATGACATGAGAGTGGACCAAAATTTTCATGGCGCAACTTGAATCTGTTCCATTCTGCTTACCTCATACCTTTTATGTTTGTGTAGAAAACTTGTTCATTTTAGTAGTTTCCTGGGTGATTATTGACGGCACAACAACAAATTGCAATGTCTTATGTAAATCAAAGGTTGATAATATTTGGGACAGTGTATACGACTTTGTACCATCTCGTGAGTCATGCCGAACGTACTAACCAAGCGTAAACTAACCTAACTCATGTCTTGTATGTGCAGCGTGAAGCAAGAGGCACCTTCGCCGGCGTCGGCCCCCGCCAGCCCCATGGAAGCGGCGAGCCCCGAGGGCGGCGCAGCCATGGCGGCGGGCGCGGCGGCCGGCGCCACCCCCAAGGCGACGGCGGCTGCGACGGCGGCTGCGACGGCGGTGGCCGCGGCGGCGGCAGCGTCGACGGTCTCTCCTGCAGCGAACGCAGGGGTGCAACCGGCGGTAACCCCGCGTAACGCAGTCGGTGAGTGAATGTCGACTCTTCAGGGGATTCTTAATAAGGAAGAGATAATCGTGTTACGAGGAAGTGATATGTCATCTACAAATGCATGGATGGAAGGAAAACATGACCAAGATGATGCATGTACTGGAAATATTTCTACGATTGTTAACATGTATTCCAATTATTAAATTGTATCGTAATAGTTTATTATTTGGAATAAATGTTTGAATTTTATTGAAATGTATGAAACTTTATAGAAATTCCATTCCCAGCATTAAGTGAATGAATCTTAACCTCAAACTGTTGGATGTATTCTGCTGCCGTTTTTACGATTTTTAGAAAGAGAACGATGTATTTATTAGACGGTTTATTTGAAGGAATCTTGGTTCCAAGTTACTAATCCTTCTATATTCTCTTACGGAGAACCAATGTGTTTGAAGTAGAAATTTGCGAGTTTAGGTGGCAATCAATGGGTAAATATATTTACTAAAAATTAATTTTTAAAATAGAAATCTTTTAAGACTCTTACTGTTTAGTTTTTAACATTCTGGGTAAATCCTACGAAAATAGTACACCATTATTTCAGATCATAACATATAGAGCAATCGAAATATCAGTATCCACTTGCAATATTTCATGCTAAGAAACGTGCTCTGGATAACATTTTCAAAATGTTATTAAACGATTGCCATTTGTCTGAAATATATTTTTGAGAACTTCTTCCAATCTTTCTAGAATATAGTCTAGAATTATCTACGTGAACACTGTAAGTTTTTCCGTTGAAGAGGAAAATTCTTCAACACTACACAATTCCGCTTGAAACAGTATTTTCTAAAAATATTGTCTTGTTTTTTCTGATTGTTGATGTATTTATCTCGCTGTGTTTCTTTCGCGCTAATGTGATGTTATACTTTAATGCTGGAAAATCCGATTTTAGGACACCTGTAGAAAGCATTTACTTTGCCTGGATTAGAAGTACGTGAAAATTTAACATCCCATTAATTCATTCATTCCAAAATGCAAATTACAACAAAAATGAGCTACTGAATTCAGGAACGTTTATCTGATTAAATAATACAGAAATAATTTATTTCTGAATTTTTTGATGAAGTAGAAAATTTTGCAATTAATCTACTTCACACCTTTTGTTGGGCTAAACTTCAATGTAATTTTCTCCTAACCAAAGTTTACTAAAGAGCTTTTTCTTAGTTTTTCATAAAATTATTTCCGAGCTCTAAATAATTTACTATTAGGTCTAATTGTCTAATTGGTCGTTGGTAAATATTTAACCGATATGACACGTTTTGACATTTTAATCCATTTCGATGTCAATTTCCTGTGATGCCGTATGAATTTATTTTTGAACTATGAGTGATTTATTCGCAAAGTGTTTGGAGATGTTTCTCTTTGAGCTCTACATAAAGCTGAAAACTCTATTAAAAAATGATAGCATCAGCCTTTGCGTTTATTTCAAATGGTGCAGGAGATATGTATTTTATAAATGGAACAACTTACTAATATTTGACCATCAGCTTCCGTTTGAGTGATACTGAAATGAAAACAATGGTGTAGGGGGGTATTAATAACATCGGACGTACAAAGAATCAAAGCATTTAAATCTGCAAAGCTTCTAGGAATTTCTGCCCTCAGAACTCACTAGAGACTTTTTAGAGAGCAGAGTTCTGAATAATAACTCCTTGAAATATTTTAATTTGTGACAGGGTGCATCAGAAGTTTTCATCAAACATCTGTCACGAGACTATGATAACTTATTGTTTACTTCCACTCCCTTCATTTATAATGCTTAAGCTTCTCTTTTTTTTGACTCAACAAAGATACTTCGACATGTTTTCAAGTGATTTCGCGAGAAGAAGAAGAAGGAAATGTTTTATAATACCCCTTTTCCCAATCTGTCCTTCTTCAGATAATGTAATTATTTTGAAAGCTTTTCGTTCCACTCCAACTAATGTAGATCACTGAACTACAGAAACATATAGCCAAAACACTACAATTCTATGAGGTTTTTGCTTCCCTTACTATAATTTCTCTGAGCATAGCCATTTCGAGGCGCAAGCATCACAAATCGCAGTTTGGAGTGGAGGGGGAAGAGGACAAATTGTCTTACATTTGGATTTATGATCAAAATAATATTTATTTTGTAAACAAAAAAACTGATGTCGTATTCTGAAAATGTGATTCGCATAAAACCCTATTTACGACCTTGACGAACTAGGATGAATAGTTATTCTCGACTGAAAATATGACACTTGGAAGTGAAGTTGCCAAAAATTAGATGTGACAAAAGTAATTATGAAGTATTAAGCAAATACAAACAGACAAATGAAGTTTAATATAAGCTCTTCAGCATCTATTTTTCATCCTTCATGTATTTAGAGTATTCATTATTTTATATTTATGCATGCAGCTAGCATATCATTTGTCAAACTTGTCAAAAAGTATAAAACTGTTAATATTCAACAAAATCATATTTTTATGTTGGCGAGTCCTACACACGGGAAGAGTCACGTCGGATCTTTTCTATGGAGCGAATCTGCATTTTCCCCCACCTGCAAGTGCTCTAATGACCAGGATGTTGGCGAGCCCTCAAGCCCAAATTAAAAAAACAACTACATATTTTATGGAATATGTGACACGTATTATATCGCATTCAAAATACCAACATTTGCATGTCATGTAAAAAAGTCAATGTATCGTTACGATTTGTATTGATATTGAAGTAATTTTTGATTCTCTATTGTTGAAACGGTACACGTGATTTTAGTAACCAGCTGGACATGTAAATTATTTTTCTGGGTGTGGCAAAATGGCAGGAACCGGTAATGCCTATGTGAAGGAAACATCGCTGATAAACGACGATACAAATATTTCCCCACAATACTTCCCTTCACATATCAAGTACATTTATATATACTTAAGAATTCCATACTCATAATGATAAATCTCTGAGTGTAATTTACGTGCTGTGTAAAACGTATAACATGTACCTTCCAGGAATTGCAAAATTCGACGGATAATTATGTGGTCCGCGGGCCTTTAGTGGTCCGTGTGAGAAGACAAATTTGTAAAAGAACCAAACATTAAATATTATGCTCCACTTTATCCATGGTTGAGACCATCAAAAAGATTTATTTATTTTGTTTGATGGAAACAAGGTAATAAATATATACATATATTTTATGAGCATGATGTCTCAAGTAACGAAACATCTTGATTAGTTCAATGATGTTCGTATAGCATTAATTTAGGCTGAAGTAAATACAAGTATGTTCATTTACTACAAAAACTCTACAGTAGGTATTCATGATGGAATTTCCTGTATTTTATCGTGACAATTTGCCTGTAATTCCTTGAAATATAGAATGTATGCGTAATATTTGGTATTCTTAGACTTGAGCATTTCAATGAATTCAGGTGTAACTTCTCGAGGTACGGATTCTGACTTTGAATACTTTCTACGTCAAGATCTCTTGTCCAATAGAGAACCTATGACGGTACCACGAAGTAGATGTAGCGTCTTTGGCTTCCCTCGTACTACTGAGCGGGAGGGCGCAGGTCTTTTCCTCACTCGGTCGAAATTAGGTGAGGTTTCCAGCCGGGTCTTCCATCACCTAGTCCACACTTAGGTCCGCTATCTTAACCTCCCTGGCAACGTAACATCTTATCTTCCCAAGTCCTTTACCCAAACAGTGGTTAAGAAGAAGAGTAGGCCTCAAAAAACAAACAAAAACATCTGGAACACACTCACGCATAGTGACATAGGTAACCTGTGGTTCACTTGTCTCACCAATTTGGTATCAAAAAGTTCATTTAAATTTACAATAACCTGAAACTTGACGATTACCAAAATAATGTAGGAGCGTATTCTTCGAAAAACCCTAATCAAATTTATTTGTTCCGGTATGTAGAACAAAAACAAAGATTTTACAATAATTGTTTCCACTTCCACTCTGAAGTCGAATTACATTATATCAGAAAATAAAACCATTTTTTTCCATTATTGAATTTTTTCATATATTTCCTTTGTTCCCTTTTAATTTGCTGGAGTGCTTTGGTGATATTCCTGATTTTTTTAGTTTTCCTCGATTACTCAAGGTAAATGCATTTTATTTTCACGGTAATTTCATATTATTGATGGTGATGAGGCGGAAGAACAGAGCAGATGACAGAGTATTTTATAATNTATTATTATTATTATTATTATTAGTATTATTATTAGTATATCACTCTAAAGAATCTATATCAAACTATATCACTCTAAAGAATGCAACGTTCATCCATTCCTACAATAGTGTTTTCACTCTAGACACAATCTTGTTGAAACCACACAAGATATTAAATCTGTCAGGAAAGTTCTTACACTAACACAAAGTAATAAAGACATGAATGATAACGAAGATCTTCTTTACCCAAAGAAATGTCTCAAACTAAGCGTGAGGAAAAGAAAAGTATCAGGCAGTCGCAATATAATTTAATTGATGAAAACTAATTTAAATAATTTATTAGTCCACCATATAACGAAACATTACGAATCTTCGTCTTTTACAATTTAGAATACACACAAACAATAAATTTTAATAGAAATCATATAAATATGATTATTCATTTTCTAAGCTAAATATCAATATCCAAATTTGAATGTTATATTTTCCTTTGAACATTTTCTCAAGTTATTTTGGGGAGAAAAAAGCGAGAGAAATTTTACTATAGATATTACGAGGTAGTTCAAAAATTAATACGAAATATATTTTTTCTATTTTCAGTCCACAGTACCGAGCGTCTTAAAATACGATTGAAATGTTCGTAACTGTTAAAATACTAGTACAATTATCAGTGAATACACATATCCTAGTGAATGCATATGATTGTCATAATTGTCTGTGAAATCCAGTAAAAGAACAGGAAGAATATTTCAATTATTATTCCTTTTTTCACGAAAAAGTTCTTCAAAACGCACAATAAATTTAACATTAAATCATATACAAATCAAATCTTCAGTTACCATGATTGTTCAAACATTATATTCAAAACATTTTTATAATCAATTTAATATCAGTATACTTTAATGTAGAAGATGTAATTTCACATGTGTCTGTATTTTCTCTGCTCTGCTTGTAAATTCCGTTGACGAATATCAGTCGCCATCTTGCGTTCCTCCTATACCGCGCGCGTTGATCGGTCGTTGACTCCCTGCGCGGAAGATTCGTGTTCATATTAGGGATGCGGGAATCTGCTGAAGTCGGCGTTAGCGATGTCGTTACGCGAGAACAATCGAGGAGCTGAGCGAAGAGGCTCGTCGCAAAAAGAGACGCAGTTTAGCTCGCTGCCGGACTTACGAGAGACGAGGAATACAGATTCAATGAGGAAACCAGTATTTTCTCATTGGTTCTTCTGAGGTGTGCATGAATTACAGTGGGAATGAAGATTATTTTCAGGCTTTGATAGTTGTGACGTATTTCATAAAAGATGGTTTGCAGACGAGACGTGTATTCGCAGAAAAGTTACTGTCGTATGTATAATTTGACGAAAGCATAGTAATGGGAAAAATGAAGAGAACGATCGCCAGTAACCACATACCCTAATATTTTAACGAGATAGTTGTTACAGTCTTTTATGTATGGTTACCTAAAATCGTGGTTGATTTACGAATCATATTGATATTGTTACAAGTCATTTGATGGTTGGGATTAATTAATTTATCAATTAACAAGACGTTTGTGAACGAACGCAAATTCTAGTTATGGTTCATGAGGAAGGCTTTTTGAGAATCTAATATTCATTTTCAATGACATCTGAATTCCCATAATTGAGAAACAATTTGTTAACGTGGTTGAGTAAACCACAATTCTTTCGTCTTGCATTCGTATATTTTGACTTTGATACTCTATTACATTGTGATTTATTTATTTATAGTATGCAAGCACATCTTCGACACATGTCACACTCGTACAAATACAAGAAAAACACGCAAAAGGATCAGTCTTATTTTCGTTACTAAAAATCACAATTATTAAAATAAAAATTATTAAACTTTTTATCTAAAATATTTAAATAAGTTATTGTCTGTGGTGTCATCTCTAAGAAATCCTGAATTGTCCTTGGTAACGCCTAAGGATACATTTTTTCATAATGTGTCGGATCGTCTGGGCTTATGCACCGTACTCATACATGACGCTATCTTACCACATTTAAATAAGGTGTCGTTGCACTGGCCGTGTCCTTGTGCCGTGCACTTGTCGTTGCACATTGTGATATATATTCAAGATTAATGTGTTCAGTGTGGACTTCTTTTGTTCTAAGGGAATTTTTGTTCATCAAAAGGATCCCTTTAAATTTTCGAAAAAGTGAGTCACGTAGTTCAACAGCTTAGTTCCTTGGTTTTCCTAAACGCATATCCGACCACATTCCTTTTGATGTACGAGGTCGATATCGACAACACAAACATTACCATGGATACAATGTAACAGAAGATATAACTTTACCATCTCATTGCAACGCATTTTACTGCCCATTTCTCACAATTTCTTTCCAAATTTCTTGAGAATGGACTAAGGTAATTAGAATTCGTGAAACGAAACCAAAGGGATGGAGAATTTGTTTTATACTGTAATCTTTACTTTTCTGTTTACCTGGAAGTACAACTGTGCTTCTTTTCATCGTGATTGTCGCTCTTATTACGACTGCTGCGAACAAAATCGATGGCCCGAGTGTCTTTGCGCCGCAGGACAATGATACGCCCGCTTTGCGTCGATGTCCACTCCGTATAGAATTCCGATGTTTCCGAACCAATTGGGATCACGAGCACATCTTGATGTGGAATTGAAGAGACAGGAAATGAGTGTGTGCATTTGGATAACTTGTATAGGCCATCAGTTCCATTAGTTCCTTAAATGACGCAAGCATCGAATATAAATTATTCAATATCGTTAAATGCTACACCCAGATGACTAATATTTGATTGATTTGAAATTCGTGTTGTGTGAGAATTAGATTCCAATAATCAATGTTACCTATAGAGATTATGTAAAACTATTGTTTATTTCCAAACGAGTGAATTGCTCGCTATCTTGATTCTCGCAATCAACGTCCATGCTTTTTTCCTTCTAGAAATAAGAATTGATCCATTTGTTAAGGATTTATTAGCTTTCGCCAGAGTAGATAAAATCATTATGAAGGAATGAAATGACTAAGTGAAAACACTTAATATCTGAAATATAGCTGAACAATAACTCTGTTTCCGTGTCTTGGTATTTAATCAAAGCTTTTACGAAAACAACTCTGAATTAATGTCCATACTCGGGTGTAAGTTTATTCCCAAAATAAATGCAGATTAGAGGTAAGATCGTTTAGCTGTCATAAAATTATTAAACCGCACTGAAATTATAGATTTCTTTATGAAAGGCTTATGTTTTATTGTTTGAAACGAATTTTAAAGAGGGAAGGTAAGATTTTGTTGCTTGAAACACGAAAATTCCGTTTAACGCCACCTTGAGTGCTAACTCTTCCAGAGAATCATTTTCTTTTACTTTGATCAAAACTTGAGCTTTGAAACCTCAGGGGTAAACGAAACCTATCATTGCCAAACAGATTCCTCAGAGTCTGTTCTTTCGTGGACCTGGCAATTTCAGTACACAACATCCAAGTTTATAAGCCAAAACCAATCTTCCCAATCGAATACACGCACGATCGGAACATTGGATGGCAAGGGACTGTGGCGTGGCCTGAAGCGTTGTGGAGTTAAAGGAAAACATAACTGGTCGCTGACAAATGACACCGTGCTAGGTGCTTGAAATCGATTTTTCAGTATTTCCAAATGGGTGTATCTACAAGAAAACCACTCTACCGCGTATGCCACTTCCAACTGAGATTACATAAATATGCGCAGAACCAACAATATATAAAGAACGAGAAGAAAGAAGTAGGTAAGTGTCAAGTCGCAGAAGTAGTAAATAGTAAAACGGGAAAGCGATAAATCAGGCGCAGAGTACAAGCAATGACTCGTCATAATTTTGAGATTTCGTGTTTTTCCTTTCTTGATGACCATTTTCATGTCCCTATTAGTTGAATTAGCCTTCCTTTCGTTAACCATAATCCTGCTCTATCCGATTCTCAGTCCCATTATCGGTCTTTGTAAAAAATTCGTGCTCTTGTATTTAATGTACTTGTATTGATATGTGCAACATATCGCATGTATTTTCAGCTGCGAAGGTTTTCATATTCCAATTTATTTCCCATAATCTCTTCACATCATAGAATCCTCATACCACGCCTATAAACTCTTTTTTCAGTATTCCTAACGTTTTGCACTGTCTCCCAAAGTTCGTCGTCTAGATTCTACACATTTTATCTTTCTCTCTCTCTTTCCTTTTCTTCTCCATCATTCTCATCTCATGTTCCGGTTTCTTTTGTAATCTTAGTGAATCAATCCGAATACTTACGTGGCTCCTGTCTCTTTCCCCAAGTGATTTTCTTACGCCACTAAATGCTAACAACACACGCAAACTCGGAATTTACAATTTTAATCCTCTATTCTAAGTATTCTACGTGTTCGATTAATTTCCTCTTCTATTTTACCACAGAATGTCCTCGAGCCGCTGAGAACCAGAGCTGAATGCATTGCGTAACCTTCTGTACGCAGAGGATAATGTGACAGTATCTATAATTAAATAGACGTAGCAGTCAAGAATAAGAGTGATAGTATGTACATTTTGTGTGTAAAGAGCTTGCGTCATCACGTTTATATAAATTATTGCCTCTCATCATACTCGTGATTATCGCCATTTTATTTACCTTTCTGCTCGTTTACTTTTTATTTGTTCATGTATATTTGATGTGACCGGAAAGTAACTTTCCTATTTTTGCTTTGTTAAATACTTTAGTACTACGTCTCCTCTCTACTTAGAACTATTACTATAGAGTAGATCAGAAGCAAGAAAACATCTCTGAACTTCGAGAGATTTAGGAAATAGAATTCCGTGACCATCCACATCTACAGGCAGACATGATAAGGATGAATGACACTTCCTGCGAAAACAAGTCATATTTTGAGCTTGAATATCTTATATTTTCAATTATTAACATCATTTTTACGTTGGTACGAGTCGAAACCCATCTGTAAATTAATGAAACGATTTTTGTGACAAAATGAACTCTTAATGAACTGGAGTATCTTATCCACTTCGGTTGTCATCAATTCACGCCTGTATTAACTGCTTTATTTGAACACTCTCTCTTATACAGACAATCATATTAAGAACNCTGTATTAACTGCTTTATTTGAACACTCTCTCTTATACAGACAATCATATTAAGAACTGAAAAGTTAAAATAAGTATTCAGATTTTCTGGCTTTGTATCTCCGAAAGAAGTAGTTTCATAACCGAAAATGTTATGGTTCAAATGACGCGAGACTAACATCCGATGCTAACATTTGAATACAAAAACTGATGCAACCGTGAGATACCTGAATCGTGGGTAATTCCACTGAACTGAATATTCTCGCGAGAGTTTACTGTAAGCAAGTTCATTCATAGTACTTTTTCCCTTCGAAAAATTGTCTTCAAAGTAGCTAAATTTATATTTCGGTACAAACAATAAAGAAAAAAACTTCCACTATTCCTTTGTAACAATAGTGAACCAACTTTGAGAATTAAAATTGAATTTATGTACATTCGTATCCTTCACATTTTGATCAGCAAATCCGTTCACTTATACCCACCCACCCACCCTCTTTTCACTTATCCATATTGGGATGAGGCATTTCTCCTTGTGTAACACCGCCACACAATACCCTGGGCACGGCTGCATATCCCACAGGAGCCCTCTACGCTGGTAGCTACCCGCACTGGCACCTCCCAGCTTCCTGACTCCCCACTCTCCCCGCACTGCATCCATCCACCAGCCCCTGCGTCCTCCCTCGCAGCGATCGAAGCGGGGTGGAAGCTGGGATGGGGCGAGGTGTGGCGGGGTGCCGGGGGCAGCGACGAAAGTGGAACAGTAAGGGGCGTGAGGGAGACAGCGCCGCCAGGGGGTGGCTGGAGAGACGCCGCCACCTCCGCCGCCGAGGGTGGAGCGCAGAGGCGGTGCAGCGCTCGATCGCTGCCGCAGTCCCCGCCCTGCCGCTCCCCGCCCGGCCGCGCCGCCGTTCACTCGACGCCGCGCCGGCCGGCCGGCCGGCCGGCTACGCTGTCGCGGCCGCCCACGCCGTCTACTCCTCCGCCGCAGCATAGCGCCTGCCCGCCGCGCACGAGTACGCGCGCCGCCTCTGTCGTCGTCCACCCCGCGCCGCGCGGCGACTCCAGAGCGCGTGCGCAGCCGCGTCAACCTCCCCTTCCTCTCCTCACGGGAAAACCCGTGCGGGGAGTGAGGTCCCTAGGCTGCAGCGGTCCCCTTCGCCTGTGCGCCCGCTCAGGTGTTCAACGTGCTCGCTTCGCCTCAGCCCTACCTGCTAATTACTTTATCCGCTATCTTCGTCTTTCTGTCGTGCTTTCCAATCCGACTCCTTCCTGATACATATACTCCTTTGAGACCGTTCATTGCGTTCGGAGTGCTAACGTAACATTATGTCTCGTGCATTTTCACTCCAGTTTTTCACGAATGAATTGTTTTTTGTCTTTATTATGTATTTTTCAATATACCAATAATCCACATCAAAGGAAAAAGGTTGAAATTGTCACCGAAAAAACTTTGTTTATATATCTCGACCCCGGGATTTGCATCGTTTCGTTATTAATTGATGAGTGTTTTACAATTTTTTAAATTACGAAACTAAATATGGTAGATACATTTATACTCCAATGAAAACTCCATATTCAAAACAGTGTTAACTCATAATTTTTTAACAGAAACAGCGAACTTCTTTTCTCAATTTTGTTTTTAAGCAAGGGTATATCACTTTTGCACGGGGTTTGAGCATAAATAATATAAAACAAATTACATCACGGGTTTAATATATTTAACCCTTATCACTAATATTGTTAACAATAAAGCTATCAAAATAATTCAAAACTAAAATTTCTATTGAAGACCTACAAACGTCACATTTTTTTTTCTTTCACGAAGAGCAAAGTTAGACCCAGATATTAAGTATGATACATGTCCGAGAATTTAATACATCCAATAAATATTTTACTTTATTGAATAACTGAACAAAGGCAATTTGAGAAAAGAAGCTCATCAGTTAAAATTTTATCGTCAGCGACTCTTCCGACTCTCGCTTCTTCCTCTTTTCTCTTCATCTCTCTTATTAGCGACGATAATGCTGAATAAAATTTAATGCTCTCCCCCAAATTATTAGTTCTCCGAACTTATCAAATTCGAAGGAATTCGAGAAACCCTTTTACTGTGAAGTAAATGTCAATGGCACATTTACCTCTGTGGGAGAACAAACCCTTATTCGCTAATGATTGTTTGATTGCTTAATTTATTACATCTCAAACATTTTTCTGACTCGATATTCTTCGTCAGAGTCGTACATTCTTTCCTAAATCACCCTCAATATCTGAACTCTCCTCCCACAACATTATTTTCGGATAATTTTGACCGTTTAGGCCACAGAAATAAAGAATTCAAATAAAACTCAGTACTAAGCCAAACTTCCATTTTTCATTTCTAATTTGTAGATATAAAATTTCATTAATAAATTACATTAAAAACTTTAAAGCAGAATTAAATGCATGATATCGCACTGACCACACCACAAGAGACGCCGACCGGAATAGAGGAAATATTTTTAATGAATTATCTTTTTCCCAGTATCCCTCCATCTGATTGTAAAACTCTTTTACGTGACACCCTAGACTCCGCGTCTTGCCCCCTCTTTGCAAAAACAGAACTTTTCAACCTCATTTCTCTTTGCTTAGATGTTAATTATTTTAAATTTGATAATAAATTCTACCAACAGAACTCAGGTCTACCCATGGGTTCCCCCCTCTCTCCATTACTTGCAGACTTATTTATGGACAATCTTGAAAAACAAATTTTTGACTCTGAACATTTTCTTCTACCCAACATTATATATTGGTACCGCTACGTAGATGACGTAATCACTCTTTGGACGGGAACTCACAGACAACTTGACATTTTTACTCAATTTCTCAATTCACTTCACCCTAACATAACCTTCACCACAGAAATTGAAAATGACAATAGAACACTCAATTTCCTAGACCTCTCTATTTCTCTAGTAAACAACCGCCACCAGTTTGACATATTCAGGAAAGACACATTTTCAGACACTACCATACACAATTCTTCACAACACCCTCCTTCACACAAACACGCTGCCTTCCACTCCATGGTCCATCGTCTGTTCATCATTCCACTCGCACCAGAAAAAATCAAAAAAGAAATAGACACTATAAAACTTATAGCAGAAAACAATGGTTACAATACCTTTCTCATTGATAATATAATCACTAAGAAAGTTAGATTATATCACANTCAAACCAGACATGCAATCCCTTTCATAGGCCCACTCTCACTTAAAATCGCGAATTCATTAAAACATTTAAACATTCACACTACCTTATTCTCTCCACAAACACTTAACACAACCTTATCATTCACTAAGGACCCCACTCCCCATCTCCTCTGAAGTGGAGTGTATGCTCTCACATGTTGTGATTGTCCCTCCGTGTATGTCGGACAGTCTGGACGAACATTCAAACAAAGGATACAGGAACACGTAAATGCATGGAAAAATAACACAACAGTC
>NNCF01126243.1:248866-382674 GCA_002313205.1 Laupala kohalensis | reverse complement strand
GCTTATAGAATAATTTTTCTAGGATTTTTGAGAAAGTGGGTAGTAGAGATATTGGTCGGTAACTTCCAATATTAAGTTTGTTTCCTTTCTTGTGTAATGGTTTTACTTTAGCTCTCTTAAATATTTTAGGAAACACCCCTTCCGATAAAGAACTATTAAAAATATTTATGAGTGGATTTAATATAGCATGGGACGAAAATTTAACAATAAACTCAGGTATATCATCTACGCCTGTTGAAAATTTGTTTTTTAATGAGCTGATGATTCTCATGACTTCACTGGCGTTAGTTTCGGAAGTGAACATAGAATTGGGTATGTGGGTGGATATAATTGGAGGACATTGATTTGGATATATTGAGTTTGTTATTTTACCGACTTCTGAGAAGTGAGAATTAAACAAATTTGCGATGTCCTGAGGATTTGTTACGATTTTGCCATCGTTTAGTATCGCGATTTTCAGAAGTTGACGTGTAATTTTCAACAATATTCCACATGGCAATTCCACATAGGGGGTGATCGTGTACTTATCTTTCAATGACGGTGTCACTTCACTTCAACGGTTTCAAAAATGATTTATTCAACACATATCCGTCGGTTTTTAATCACGTTTACCCGTCCTTCATTCCCATTCCTACCCCAGGGATGCTAGGGGTATATTATCTGCAATGTGGACTGATTGTGAACTTAACAAAACACCGGGGACGCTCTTATCCATCTCAACGGAACCGAAGTATGATTTCGAATCTAATATCGGATTTTCCATTCTTTTTACATGTCATCCCCTTCACGCCCCCATCGTAGGCGTGCAAGTGATGTCTTACCCCCGTAGTGCTAGCTGAGTCCCCACTGCTCTGTTCCCGTAAATTTTGTAATATGTCTGCAAATGTATACTTTTTTCAGTTTCCTATTGATATCCAGTGAGAGTCTTATCCAATAATTTTATAGGTTTGAAAGTTTTGATGTGTATTCTCAATCCCTTATTCTACTGATGTAATAGAGAAAAAGGTTTTAGGAAACATCGATTTCCCATTACTCCTCATATCACTCCCTTCGAGGTGAATCTCCGTAAAATCATTTCTTAGCGGACATTCTTGAATATTTTTCGTGTCATGTTCTTCACAAACCCTGCCTTGAGGGGAGTCGTGCTCCTCATGTGATCTGAATGGAACATAATGTTATTGAAAATAAGGTTAGTCATTTCAGAATACACAAAAACCATGAACTCCTCCCTAATATCGGTATTTTACGTTAATTTTACGTCTCACACTTCCCATCCCCAGCTCTAAGGATACTGCGCTCCTACGTGATCTGAACGTGAATTGAACGGAATTGGTAGTTGAAAAATTTCATCAACCCCAAAAAAATGAATCCGATGCAGAGATTTAGAAACGTGGACACGAAACTAAATGAAAGTTATTCATTTAATGTATTGCCTTGCGTGAGGTATACAATTTGTTATAGTAGAAGTACTTTTTATTGTGTAACTTTTCTCTATCATATAACTTTCATATACTTTACCTTTCTGACCTCGTTAGATATTTTTAATTTACCTTTTCGAAAAATAATCGTGATTTTCTGAAGGAGCCGAAAATGATATGTTAATTTTCTGAATGAGGTTTCGAGTGAAAAATGTAATAATTCAGGTGGTTTCACATGAACTTAGAAAATTGGCAGTTCCTTTTCTTTCTAGCATTTACTGTTTACAAATATTTATGACTGTAAATATAACATCCATAAACGAAGTCTCAATCCTCTCAAAGGATACACACAACATATGTTACGTTAAATCTGAATAAGTCTTCTTGGTAATGGTAATATTAGTTCTAGTCAACTGGGTGATGAAATCACCAAAGAAGGTCAAATATTTGCAGTAGAATGTTCAGCGGTCCTAATTTCATAGAAACGAAGTTTAATGAAAAAGGGGAAGCGGATAACCAGAAAGTAACGTTTCTTTTGCGTCTATATCTTAATTTGTAGATGAAACTCAATGAATTCGTCCAGTGGCGTAACTATCGAAGTCGGGGCCCCCGGGTAAAACGTAGGTCGGGACCCCTTATGAACCGTAGTTCTAATGTTTTGATATAGTTAAATTTAGAATTATATTTCATGAATTTTTAAAGTAAAATACACAACATATCTTAGTAACTATTTAGTAATTTAATAATATTTACATACCATGTATTTTTAAATGTGGAAATTGTAAAAAAATCCAATGATACATTTATATTTTCATATGACGTACTTTCGTTCTAGCAAATGTTTTAACTAACTGAAATAACATGCTTCTTAAATAATTTGGAATCTCATATTCTATAGATAAAACACGTAAACCACTTAATCTGTCTTGAATCATGGAGTTTCTCAAGTAATTTTTGACGAGCTTCAGTTTCGGAAATGACCGTTCTACAGTCGTGATTGTAACTGGTGCAGTTAAAATGACATGACAACTGTAAACTCATCCAGAAAACTAGGCGATAGCGTAAAATTATAAATAAGTAAAAAGAAGTTCGTTGATTAATAATGACTAGATTACGTAAAATAATGTTTTGTATTAACAAATATTCTTTTGTTTAAATAAAAAATGTTACTTCACAACCGGTTAAATACCACGAAGGACCCCTATTACTTCCGGAAGTAGGGGGTCCCAAGAGACAATGTACAGGGCGCTAGTTACGTCACAATTCACTTACTTTCATGAATGTTTTTAAAATAACAATAACTATCAAAAGTTTTCTCTGGAGAACGTTCACTCCACTTAAAAATTTGAGGAAAAATAAGCATTAAATTAAGATTAGAAATTGTCACCTTCCATAATTTAGCAGTAACGAGAAAATAATATATTACATTCACGTTTCTTTTTCCCTCCAAATATGCTTGTATGGACTCTATATTGCTGCACAGAGCATTTTTTACAACGTATTTACGCAAAAATACCTCACAAGACATAAACGTAAAACGCGAAATGGTATTTCAAATCGTTAACTGTAGTTATCAATTGTATGTTTATTGGTTTGAGGTTTTTGGATCAGTTGGTCCGTAAGTGAGTAACCACGATCTGTCATAGCCGCTTTGTGGTCGAACGGCCAACACATTCCAATGCAAAGCTCGTTGTTTATATAATGCTCTGAAATGGTACAGCTTAAGCAATGTTACAAAAATTCTGTTTTAAATGCGCAACTGCGTTAAAGGTAATACTGTGGTCACATAAAATAATCAATCGATACATTTCAAACAAATTCCAACGTTCCTTGATTATGTAATCAATTCAAATGGACATAGGAAATCAAAATAAATTTAGATCACCAAAATGTATCGTTAACTACCCTTAAATGTAGTTTTAATATATTAAAATGACTGAAAATATCGTTCCGAGATTTCATATGTTTTAACTTGCAATTTAGTCAAGCATTGAAGAAATATTATGATATCCCCTCTGAAAACATTGAAAACTGCTTTTCTCACAATTACGTATTTTGAGCAGTTTTATATGTATGTTGCACAGGAGAGTGAAGAGTCTGATGTTTTATTAAGAATAAATACCGACTTGGTAAATACCGACTTTTGGCACTTGCCAAAACAGTTTCCTCAATAATCAGTGTAAGTTACTGACGATGGCTGCTATGCAACCGAAAAAGCTTTTTAACATTAAAACAAATGAGCAACATACAAACGACTTTTAATTTATCATTCAATAAATACCGAATAAATTTCGCACCATGACAGAGAAAGTTATATGGTTGTCGAAATATTCTATAAAAGACAGCCCTACACAACGAACGAATGGTATTCGATATTTTTTTAAATGTCGTGTTATCATTCATTTCTTTGGGATATACTTTTTACACTCAAGAGTTTTCATTTCTAAAACACTGGAACACCTTAACGTGATTTATTCCATTCACATCCCTGAATACCACGTTTTGAATTGAATTCGGAGGTAAGTTAAGTATCCGAAACAATAACTATCCATAATATAGCACAAGAAAGTATATATATCATTTTGGAGGATTTCCACGTTATCTTGAACATTCACATGCCTTTTGGAACCGAGAATTTTCGCCCCTTTATTTCAGCGAACACCAGAGTAATATGTTTAAGTCAATTGCATGAGGATGCCACGTTGACAAGTAGTAACCAGCAGCAGAGCTTAACTTTCAATGACTGCAGTGAGCGGGGTTTTCTGGCGACGCAATGCTCCTGTTTGGCTTCTTCCATGTTCAACCATGGACAGACCTACACCTTGACAGTCTCCTGTGTAGGGTTGAGCAAAACACACTTGCAGTTCTCACCAATTTCTACGAAGTCCAATTTCCCTTTTGTCGATCATTTTACCTCCGATATTTTGCTACATTTGAAGATCAAGTTTTCCCAAGATTTTTTTATTTCTCGCCACTCTTGGCACATTAAATAGAAGGTATTGTCTCAGACCTCTAACTCATTGAGCATCATTTTCTAATCATCGTTGGTAGGATCTCAAACCGCTTAGAAGTTTATATATTTTGAATTTGCGGAGGGGGAGCTTTCCGTAAAATCAGTTTTGAAAAGCTCGTTAATCTTAGCAAAGTCAAACATGTAATTTATAAAAGATGTAGGAAAATATTACTTACCGTACTTAATTACGTAAGTCCCCCCTCTATTTTTTAATTAAGAGTCCAGATATTGATTACGAATCACGCAAAGAATTGAAAATATAGAGAAAACTGGGATTCAAAATAATATCGATTAAAAAATATTCCTAACCTGACGTTTCAAAAGTAACGTAAAAAATGCACTATTCACTACTTGAATCCTTTGCGTGTCATGAATCATCAAACGCACCGCAGCAAAGCAGGTACCGCAACCTCGACTAGATCCTGTCGTATTAATAAAATTGATGTTAGTGCCCATTGCTGGATCCAGGTATTAAACATTTAAAACCATTGCCACTCGTTCTTTAGTATGGGACATTCAAACAAAAGTTTTTATTTTCAATGCAAAGACAGTATTCCTCCGACAGGAAGGTGATTTTCTTTTTATTTTGAGAAATTTGAGAGTTTGCAATTGCAATATGACAACAGATCGTAAATTTTAATCAGGGAACGGGTAAACATCACACCTGATATTAGAATATTATATGGGAGGAAATTCTACGAGGAAAAAGATATTGAAAATCACACTAAAAAAGATATGAAAATCATATTAGGAGAGAGTATGATTCTATGGGAGTATTTATGAGTCTGGAATTTAAGACAGTTAATGCGGTATATTAATAAATTTATCGGCTAATATATTTCCATTGATAAAATGTAACTGATAAAGAAAATATGGCGCTTGTAGTGGAAAAGGATTCCCTAAAACCGTGTTGATCGTCAGAGAGAATTTTATTTTTTGATAAAAAATCTTAAAGACGCTTATAGAACAATTTTTCTAGGATTTTTGAGAAAGTGGGTAGTAGAGATATTGGCCGGTAACTTCCAATATTAAGTTTGTTTCCTTTCTTGTGTAAAGGTTTTACTTTAGCTCTCTTAAATATTTTAGGAAACACCCCTTCCGATAAAGAACTATTGAAAATATTTATGAGTGGATTTAATATAGCGTGCGACAAAAATTTAACAATAAACCCGGGTATATCATCTATGCCTGTTGAAAATTTGTTTTTTAATGAACTGATGATTCTCATGACTTCACTGGCGTTAGTTTCAGAAGTGAACATAGAATTGGGTACGTGGGTGGAAATAATTGGAGGACATTGATTTGGATATATTGAGTTCGTAATTTTACCTACTTCTGAGAAGTAAGAATTAAACAAATTTGCGATGTCCTGAGGAGATACTTATTGATACTCAAGATACTTATTTACACACGTGGTCAAGAATTTCGACTGAGTTAAATATTTAGTACAGGCGTGCGCAACCGTGATAGTTATTTTTATCGAAAAGAGTTTATCAGACTGTCATCGAAATTTTGGCTAAAATGCGACCAGGACCATGTGTGAGGTTGCATGGTTTGCTGAGAGCTAGACGAACGTCCTTCCGATTTTCAAAATTACGGCAATATTTAAGGAACTCCTTCAAAATTTTCTGATGTTTAGCAGAAGACTAACAACTTATTTTTATTTATCACTTTTATATAGGAAGATGTAATTATAACTTGAGTAAGTCAATCGTATGGGTTTTCGCGAGAAAATCTGTGTCATTGAAAGAGAAGCCTGAAATGGTTGAAAAGTTATTCAAAAATACCTTAGCTGTTAAGTAACTTCTTTCAAGTTCTCAAAGTGTTTTTCTACCTGATGACAACAATAAATGATACATCCCTTTTAGTATTAAGTACGCACTCTTCTAAAACTTTCACAGTATTCAGGTAACAATACATTGTCTCTCACAGGGACGTACCCAGGATTTTCCCAATCCGTAGATGTAAAAAGACGTGAATTAGGTTTCATCTTGTTCCTGGGAGCCTCTACCCATCCCGGTTGGTATAATGTGCGTCAGAGGGACTAGGCTATAGTACCCCCCAAAATGGTGGAAATGATAGTTTGAACCATTCTCTGTCCAGTTTCGATGAATTTTCATACCCTTGCGGCAAACATAGCAAATGGAAATAGGAACGCAATGACATTAATATTTTCATATCTTACAGTGCATTTACAAGAATAATTCACCAAAAACTGTGGAAAATACTGATCCAACGGAAATGGCAAACGACGCATCACGTGACTGAAGACAATAATACCCTGGTCCAAGAAAGTGTCAGATGGCAGCCTAAATTAGCTATAAAGTTTTAAAATCACAAAATAATTTTCTCATTCAATATTTTAAAAAATCAGTAGAATGAATTATTAATTAATAAGAACTGCTTTGGTGAATAATTTCACGTTTCGTGAATCGTTGGCGACTTAACTTCAGTCAACGTGAATATAATACATTAAATAGACAACAGTAAATTCTTCTAAATACAAATTTCCTTCCTACTTTTCTTTCCTTCCATCAAACGTAAACCGAAAAGAGAAGAATCTGTTCACTTTCTACGTGACTGATGAAGGCTGGAAGCAGAAACTGTTCCGTCTAATATGTTATTNTTTTTTTTTTTTTTTTTGGGGGGGGGGGGCTTATCCCCTATCTGGTCGCTCGTGGTATTCACGTAGAATAAGAATTATGACCGAAACGTTTTCAAGGAGAATTGGAAAGGGACTAAACTGAGCGTTTTAAAGTTATATTGTATTTCATCAGTTGGTTTCATTGTATTCAGAATACCATACACTAAATACATTCCGAAACCCAATTCTCGGCGCGAGCAGCGACAAGCGAATAAACACGCAGCAACCGTCGCTGCTGTGTTGTAAGAGAGGGAGAACATTGAATATTGACGAAGAAAGGTAGCTGGCGTCGCTCGGAACATGCTCCTCCAGTCCGTGGAGTCGTCACCGTCGCCGCCGCAGCAGCCGCAGCTCAGTCAGCGAGTCGTGAGTCGTGGCTTCGCCTGGCGATGCCTCAGGCGGTTCCGCGTTCCGGACCGAATCGGCTGCTGCCGCAGAAGAAGACGAGGCGGTGCGGCACGCCTCAGACGCAGACGAAGAAGGGCCGAGCCTCGTAATCGTATTCCTCGCTAGAGAGACCATTTCTGCTTCAATGCATTATATTGGCGATTATGATTCCTGCATGCTATTCTCGATCGCTGTTGCTCCGACTGGGAGTATCGAAATTGCAGGCTTTTTCCCATCAGTGGAAATCGACACGTTGCGAGGAGATTATTCGCAAATTTCCTTGTATTTTCGAGGAGGGAAATGGAGCTAGAATGATACAGATGTCTGAGAACAACTTTTCTTCATTTGTTGATGTATGCGTTGCCCCGTTATTGAAACAACCGATAATTATTTGTGTTCAGTATAAATAGTTTCGTTCACTTCAGTTTCCTGCGATTACGTTCCAAACACTATTCCAACTTATTGAAAACACAATAATACTTTTATACTTTAGAGAACGCTAATTTACTATATTCATTTTTTGTTAAGTAAAATATTTCTCTCTTTAAATGCAAACGAAAACAAAACAAAGAATTTTTAATTACTCAAATATGTTTCAAGGCTCCATCTTCTTTAAAATTCATAATTGTTAATCGAAAGTTGCTGAAGAGATAACTTCCTCTAAACCCACTCGTGTGAGTAAATTAAAATAAACATTATCATTTGATGCCCGTTTTCAAGATTCAAGTATTGTATCTTGGAGGAGAAATATTATACAAATCTCTTGACAAACTTGCTTTTATTTAAGACGTTTATGAGACTTTTTTTATGCATCTCTTCTGAGGTCATTTTTGTACATATTTCTGAAAACTTGAATATTATTTTCACAAGATACATTTCGTCAAAATTATTTGGTAAATCCAGAGAACTAGCGACAAAAAAGAGGAAATAGGTTTTTATTATTATTCAAATGAAATATTTTATACCACGTTATATCTTCAAAATAATCAAAAGACACGTTTAAATTTAAGCCAAATGCATAAGTTTGTACTACACTCAAAGATAATTTTCCTTTAGAACTGTGTAAAAATAGTTCAGATTGTAACAACCTTGAGACTAGGTACCATAATACTTACTTTTCAGTGATTTCAGAACCGCGCTTCGTTATACATACTCTTAGTACATGTTCTTATTACAAAATCATGCTTGCTGTATCAGTACTAAACGGACACAGATTTTTGGAAATCATCTTCAGTGACTCAGGTGTTGATCAGTAAAATGGATGTGCAAGTACATCTGGAGGGAACGTACTGTTCGGAACGCGTCGCTTGAAAAAATCGAGAGAAACACACCAAGAACGTCTGTGCAACTATTGCGAAGCATCATGAACCCAATCATTTTACGTTACTAGAGTGGTGTGAATGATATATTGACACGAACCGTCGAATTGAAAAATCTGGAATAACCCGGAAGAAATCTGGAAACATGCCCGGTCGGACTTGTTAAGGGAAGTTCTTATCAGCTACATTGCGGAAGAAGGGATGGCCAGACGCACAGTTTCAAACATAGAATTAACGACTCTGACATTCCTAAATGCTGCCACCTCTAAAACGCATGCCTAATGGGCCTGTATAGTATAGTATAAATCTACCTCTCTCCAAAGGAAAACCGGAGAAAACCTCTGGTCAGGATGTAATGTGAACGTCGGTCAATTGCGTATATTTTAGTACAATTTCTTGACGCAATCATTATCGTGAGGGGAACGTTGCAGTTGATGAATGATGATCATCATGCACTCTCAATCCCTTAACCAGGAGATCAGAAAAGGAGGATGTGGATGCTCCGGTGTTTGCAAGGGAACTCAAGGGAGGTCATTTGATGACTTAAAGCTTTTTTCTTCTCTTGTCGTCTGACGTTTAATTTACTCTCGTCACACTTCAACCCTTAAATAACGGAAGATGTTTCACTATAAACATGTATTTCCCGTTTGTTTATTATGTTATAATAACTTTTGAAGTCACATGTAACGTGTTTACATAAGAGTTTTATGTAATACTTCATTTTAGCGCAGATCTATCGTGCAATCTCTGCTCTTATTGTCAACACGACTAGATGAAAGACTCGTATTTTCATTCCTTTCATCTCCTGTACGGCTCATAAAATAGAGGTAACGGATCCACTGAGGCACGTCATATTATCTGTTTACTCGACGGGATCGTACAGAGAAACAGAATATGTAAGCACCCCGTGTAGTGTTGAGACCTATGATTAGTCCTTTTGCGCCAAGGCTGCTTATTGTTTGGAAGAGGGTCTGATTTTACCGCACTTAATCATCTGTATCATTTGTCAGCGTTGGTTGAAACAGGATTATTGAAATGCAATTATTGTTAGGAGCCTGACCTTTATAGATCTCTGGCGTGCAATTTTCCAACGGACAACCTTAGACCACGCCCTGCTACCGTATCTAGAGCTTCTCATTAAGTTACTTGCACTTCTCTGTGAATTACCTGAGCAACTACACTGGGATTATTTTAAGTTTCTTGTTAGTGGAACGTTAAAAAATATTATTTTCCGGTCTCATGACAGGAAATGTGTATACTGTTTGACATACATGTGTAAATCTTATCCCTAAATTAATATGTGACAGAACCCTACTGAAGTGTTGGACTAGATGTATCCACTATTGCACTGGAAACATCCATGCAATCTGTATAAAATTCCACCGAAAGTTTATGACTCAATATTTAGAACCTACGTTCAGATATGAATTTTGTATGAAGATGTTGCAGGTTACAATTCCATGCCTTGAAGAAAAGTTCATTTCAGTGTAGAAGTCTAGGTAAAATGGCGACAATATCCTTCGTACACCTTCTCCCCTCCGAGACGTTTTTTAATCTTTAACTCTCACAATCTATGCTCTCACAGTATAATAGTGGGTAACGTTTTAATTATGTCGTGGCAATGTCTCCAGTTTGCACCAGCTCATGTTCACAGTTGACGTTGTACATGGGTTTTTTGTAAATAAGTTCCTAGAAAAAATTAGATATTGATGTATATTAATTTGTCGACAATTTACTCAGAAGATACTTGAGCTTTCGCTAGTGTTTAATTTTGTATAGCGCTCAAGATCACATTTACTTAGTTTTGTTAATTATTTTCCAATATATTAAGTGGATATTTTGACCTATGTTTGTAACCTAATTTCGTTTCGACTCAAGTTACCCTAGATTTGAGTAAAACTAACACATTTATTTCTCTCCGTGCACATGCCATTCTCGCAATGTTTAGTTAACTTTTTCATAATATCTACTCTTTATCGATGGCGAAACAATATTATTCGTTATCGTCGCGGATACAAGNGGTCAAGGAGGTCATGACCCCCCCCCCCACCTAAAAACCCTTGGAGAATGAGTTTCTAGTCGCGCAAAAGCGCTTATTCAAGATGATTGATTAAAAATTATTCAAATGCGTCAGTCATTAGTACTTCAGTATATTTGTAGAAACGATTTAACAATGCCCTACCCAGTTGTAGTGGCGGCGATGGTGGTGCCTTCATAGTTGTGAGAATGGATGTTGATGTGAATGACAAGATACGCTCATGTTTACGTCGTGAGATTGGAATGTTTTGGGAACGTACTATGCCCTAGACTATTTCTTTTGATGTAACCCCTCCCTAAAATATTAGTCTGTATCCGCCCCTGGTTACCGTACGACCGCAGAAGTCAATATTTTCAAAGTGATCGGGTGATTAGAGAAGTCCTCGATCTGCCTCCCTACAAATAAAGATATTTGTTTATTTTTTATTTACACTTTTCCGAATCTGTCTCCAATGAAGGCAACTCGGGCACGCCATCAACATTTCGCATCTAAAATGAAGTATGATGGACCTAGTGACACGATTTTCAGTTAAGAGACACTTCATGAATATAATGGAGAAGTCTGTTCATTATTTTGAACTGTATGTAAATTAATGTTTTCCGTTTATTTTAACGATTCACCAGCATAATATGTATAATTCTTTTATACGAAGGTCCGAGTGGAAGGCATAGCTAGAATATCTTTTGTATGGTATCCCAATTAAATTTACTTTTACAAGATATCGATTTATTCTTCTTGGGTGATATTTATTGTTGCTTATAATGTGGTTACACAAAAACAAAACATAACAGAGTAATTTACTTTAAAATCTACATAAGTTATAAAATATTTAACCATTATTATGTACAGGATTTGTGCTGACGTTTTTGGCACCCTCATACAAACTTATCAGCAGGATATAGTGCTAAGTTTTAGAAAACGTCGTGAGGAAATCAATCCATAAATACCACTCGTATTCGAAAATCATTATAACATTCATTTTAATCATTTAATGGTGCCCACTTCCGAAGTTCCTGGTAATCCCTCACTGCAATAAATATGAGTTACTTACTTACACCTTAATTTATCAGCAATAGTGGTGTTACCTAAACAAAGCTTTTAAATGCTAGAAGACATAGGAATAACTCAAGAATACCCGGGTACGGAAAGTGATCACTAACAAACCGATGTAGAAACGTGTGCTCGAAGATGATTTCCGCTTTCAGTATAAGATCGGACTGACGACGCAACCCTTTCTCGTTCGAGTGTACATCCTGTCTCTTGAAGACGTTCCGGCTATATTGCTGTACCGGGAGTAGGGTGAGGTCTGACACAAATTAATTTCTTCATTCTCGACCGGTGTCGACTCCAGATTGCAGGTATGAGTTCGACGTTCATAAGGGGTACCGATATTTATTGAATTCCAAACCATTATCCTTGAGGTGTGAAAGTAAACTTCTGTTCAGGTTTTAGCATTTTCCAGCATTATTACATACATCGTTGTCGACAGATTTTGGAAAACGAAAATAGTCTGGAAAAAGAAGGAAATTCGTCTTTGTACGCTTAAATTTAGTACAACTGAAGCGGTGAGTGTAGTCCATAAGTTTTTTAATTGCATTGAATAATGTGTGTAGTGACCTCAGAGGTATTTGAGAAATTGAAATGTGAAGAAGTATGTAACTAAACATCCCTGTTGGTAATAAATTTCTGCATGACGACCTTCAATATTTGTGGCTGAATACAAAAAAGAACATAATATTTTGAAATGTCGTGGCCGCTGACGTATAGAGAATCCTCACTAGGCATTATCGTAATAGTTAGACCAAAATACCCAAAGGATAACCAGAGGAAAACTTTGGTTGAGTTGGGTCGAGAAAACAGAAGCACTGTACTCAACCGCTCCTAGATCGAGAACTGTTAAGGAATATCAGTTATTAATAATAAACAGTGCATGTAATCTCACAATTTTTTGGGTCTGAGGAATGAAGTTATGGGTCTGAAGGAATGAAGTTTGGGTCTGAATAATGCTTCAAATCGCAGTTGCTCAGCTAGTTTTATATTTCCAAAATTTCGTACACCTCAAATGAAAAATCAATAACCCTGTGCACTTTATTGAGTCCTATGACGAGCAACATGTCACTCTTTATTACCGTTCGAAGCATCAATTACTCTCTCATCAAGGTAAAAATCAATTGTCTATTCTTTCACAATCGTGAACAATTTCAATTAATACACATATTACTGAACATCCACGTATTGTGTGTGTGTTCGTACATTTGTAATACCTGGAAGAATGGTATGTAATGCAATGAAATTTACTTGTGTATTCACGTAATTGAGATACTTTTTTATCTTTAGCTCAATTTTCTTTTCTTTTAAATGTGTTCTGAATGAATTTTCCCACAATATTGAATTTATAAGATACTAGCTGAGTTCTCGCAACTCTCTCGTCAAGTTTATACTTACCGCGCAAATGTTCATGGTCAACAGTATTGTTCGATCTTAAAATGATCTGCGAAGTACAACGCTTGTATTACTTCAATGAAATATGCAAGGAACTGTCTTAAAATATTTTCAGTCTAATAGCTTAAATACATATGCGTATGTAAATAATTTCTACTGTGTATCCAGCTATTTATTTATCTGAAGTTAAGAAATATGTGATCAGATTAGTTTTTCATTTTCTAAAGCGGAAGTAAACAATTCCAATTGGTATGTTTGATTTCCAGAAATAAATGTAAAACCAAGGATTTTAAAATCAATTTCTACGTGAAATTTTCGTTTTATGACCACTGTACGTTCTGCTAATAGGGACGGAGACATGTCGGTAAATCTTTTAACTGGTCGGAAAGACATTAAACAAATTAACAAATGTTAGTCTGTCACTATTTTATTCCACAAGAACACTCCCTGCGCTTATACAACATTGTAAAGATGAATTTAGAATTTATTATGCAAAATTAAAATTGTTAATCAATAATTAACTTATTTGTACAACAAGAACTAATGAAACTACCAGTACAAAATTAAATTACAGTAATAGGTTTGTCCTAGAAATCAACGATGGCTCAAAAGACCTTGGTGATTCTGCCAGAAAAATCCGTGAACACCCGAGCGGTGTTGATTCTTCGTACGGAGTTTCATGTTTCCAATTTTCTGCTTTCTGTTAGTGCATGACGACAGTGATCAGCATTTGCATTATATTTGTTGGATAGTTTTAGTTTTCTGTCTACTGTCAGCACGTTTTTTGCAACACTGTCAAACAACATAATCTATATAATGAATCAAAATTGCCAGCTGTTATTTGACCGAAATTGTGCTGTTGTTGTACATCTGACCTGAAATCTTCAGTAATATTATTCACTATAAAGAAACGCAAAATTTTGCGAGTTCGTTGTAATCAAATGTCGACTCATATATTAATTTTGGTTTTGTGGGTATTAGTTCTTTTCTATACACTGCAACAAAGAAGGAAATTTAAAAAAACTCGTCTCGTTCTGGGTCTCCATATTATCGGGATGTAGGTATCTTGTGTACAGACCAATGGAAAAAAACCCAAATACTCCTCAGTCAACGTTTCGATATATTTATCTTCATACTGAATTGAAATAGTTATTAAATAGTTGTAAAGATGATGTGGGTAAATGTGTGTGGAGTCGATGGTCATGAAGTGGGTATTTAGAAGGGTAATATTATTTGGAAGAACGGGATTATACCATGAAAGTAGTTATTTATATTATTTAGGTACGTAAAACGTGTATGTATGGTCTTCCTGGTGTTGTGTGTATTTTATTGTATCTCTAATAGCGAATATTTTCCTTCGTTGTTGATGTATAAATGTATATGTATTTATATATATTTCATAGCCTTGATGATAATAGACACGGCGGTTTGGCAGACTTTTTTTTATATTTGCAACGCAACTACCTACACCCCATTTTAAATAACAATACAAGTATCAGGACACTCCGATTATTACACCTTTCCGAGGAAAAAAGTCATCCACTGTACTTCTAGTCAATTCTTTCAATGCCTGTTTAAGTTCTCCAAATTCAAACGTGAGTAGTTAAGAAATAATGTTCAGATGGCCATTTCTTCAATACTTGGCATGAGTTATTCGGGTCTCTTCATGAGCACACATGTAGTTGTTCAATAAAGGGAATTGAAAACCAATAACTTGTGGTCCACTATGAAAACTGAATCATCATACTAAAGTTTCGTAAAAGTTGACGGGAACTTCGATAGCGGAATATTATTATGCAAATGGACTTGTTTCTGTAAACACTGCATATATCAATCGTTGTGAAACCAGGTCACAAGGTTCGTTCGCTTCATTACGCACTTCGCGTCGTTCGGAGGGCAAATACCGGCCGCCTCCGCATCCGCGGGGAGACGGGAGTCTGGGGTGGACGTTGGGTGTCGTAGAGGGTGGGGACACCGCGTGGCTCCTGCTCTTGGCGTCGCGAAGGAGCGCGTAGGCTGGGCGCCGGGACACATCGACGCCACACCGGAACCGTCCTTCCCCTTCTCTCTCCATCGCGGTCGCAAGTGCCAAAAAATCTGCCCTCCCTTGTCCTCCCTGCGCCTACTTCCCTCTTCCACGCTCCTCACACCGCCACCGCCGTTCTGGGAACGTGGCCCACCAAAGAGTAGAGGAGGGAGCGGTGATAGCGGTGGCAGTAGGATGGAGAGAGGGGCCTGCGGGTGCCCGGCAATCGGCGCCAAACCGGTTTGCTGCATACGTTCTGCTCCTTAAGTTCATTCACACCGCGCCGCCATCCGCGAGTGCCTCGTTTGTTGGCAGCGTCGCGAAACCCTGGGGACGGAGGGAGGGAGGTGGAAGAAGCGGAGGAGGTGGAAGAAGCGGCTCCGTCAGTGAAGGCCTTGCGCAGAAAGGGTTGTAGGCCCTTTCTCGAAGGTCTCCGATTCGCATCTTAGGTAGCAACCTTCACCGATCCGACGTCTCACTAGCTGCCGACTCGAGGAGGGCCACCGAACTGACGTCAGCGAGTCAGTGCCCTGCGTTCTGTACCCCTTCCTCTCCATCCCCGTCCCTGACTCTTCTCTTCTGCCGGCCGCCTGCCCATCGCTCCTCATCCTCGGCGTGTTGCTATCCTTCGCCCGAGTGATGTCATCCATGGGCCTCTATTGTTGCTGGTCATGATTCTGTGACAAGAAATGTCCATCCCAAACATACATTTGAAAGGTTCGCGAGTCGATTTTGCGAACGTAGCAATGAATTGCGGATCTGTGCCTAATAATCCAATTGTAGGATTCACCTGTTCTTCCTCAAGAGTAAAATTCTAGATGATGACATTTTTATTCAGAATACATCATGGATCGAGAGATAAAAGTGAATATATTTTTCCGTGAATTAATTATTCTGAAATTTCTTTCTAGTAAGATCTAGGCTCAAAGAACCATGAGCAAAGAAAAAAACTCGATGTCTACCTCCAGAAATGTGAGTTCATTATTCGCGGGCGAATGAGCTGCGAAACACACGCCACGTGCATGAGGAAAATAAAAATCCGAACAATTGATGGAATCTCAAGGTTTCCCGGATTTCGTATTTCACCGCCTCGTAAAATGCTATCAGTTGCAGACACGCGGTATTCGAAATCACTGACCCGATTCTGTTGTAGCACGCGTGGCAGCCACCCGCTGGGTACATAGGAGATTGGGCGTAGAGTTACGCAACGGGAGCATTATGCAACGCTCCAGAAGCGGGGGTGACAGTTGTATGAGACAGTAATCGAGATGTTCGAAGATGGGTTTCAGGAGAACATTCCCTCAGTTGATGGCCCCCATATAGAGAGAGGAGCAACACCTTCCGGGCACCTCGAGAGCTCTTTATTTCCGCAGTGGCTCTCGATGTGGGTGGGGATGCGTTCACCAGTTGAGCAGCTCAAGTACTTTCAATCTCGAAGATCAGAGATGGAACAACAAATGAGTGGAGAGACGTTCCCCCTCCAGTCTCCTCTGGCCCGCGCCGCTTCTCTTCCGTCCCTACCCCTCTGCCGTGTTGGAGGAGGAGAGGGGTCACGGCGAAGCGGCCGGCCGGCGCTGCGACGGCCCCCTCCTCGACGCAAGAGCGAGCTAGCGAGCGGCGGCACTCCAACCGCCCCACCCGTCCGCTCCCCGCACCACCTACCACCCGCCGCCACCCGCGCCCGCTCTCAGCCCGCGACCAGCAGGCGGTCAGTGAACCCCGCCGCCGCTCTACAGCTCAGGCGCTCGCTCGGAGCTCGAGTCTTCGACCGCGCGGTTGTCTGCACTCACCTGGCGATCGCCCGGCTGCCCGCTGCTCACGGCGCGCGCGCTCCCCGCAGCTCTCCGAGGGCCCGCCGGCGGCTGCTCGTCGCTGCTGCAGCCGTCGCACGACAATGCCCGCGTCGTCGCCACAAGAAGGCGCCGCCTCCGCCTCCGCGGTCGCCGCGCCTCGCTAGTTGCCGCGAGCAACAGACGAAGTAGTTCGGCACTCCGAGGACTCGGAAAGGACCTGTTGGAGAGGACGGTTTGTGTGGGTTTTAGGGCCCGTATGACGGCATGGTGTGCGTTGATGTTGCCTGTGCGAGCGGCCGGCGGCGCGCGACGCCCGCACGCGGCTGTTAGTCCTGAATTCCACGCGGTCCTGCGCATCCAACGTCTCGTAGTGAGGCCGAGCAGGCAACCCGCTCTCCCGCCCGCACCCGTTGCGCCCTGCCGCTGCCGAAGGTCAGCCCGGCCCGGGTCACTGTCTACGCGCTTGCCGGGAGGCGGGAGCGCACCGGTGAATGGCTCAGCTGACGGCGGCCCCGCGCACGCTCGCCGGCCGCTGCGCCCGCAATCGCCGCCGCCACCGTCGCCGCCCGCGGGCCCTTCGTCACAGAGTACTTGTCGCCGGACGGCGCCGCCGCCACCGCAGCTCTCCGAATAGTGAGCGAGTGCGAGTGATAAGTGATCGCGGACAGCGGGATAGTAGTTGTGTATGAGTTCGTGCGTCTGTTCACCATGGATGTGTTCAAATTGGACAATACGACACTGGGTGGTGCGACTCTGGGATCAGCGCCGCCACCGGACAAACTCACGGCCGACGTTAGCTTCGACGCCGGTTCCGAATTTAATCTGAGTTTCTTCGATGACGGAAGCACTGCGGGTTTCAGCGACCCAGGTTCTGTAGGGTCGACAAGTGCGGGATCCCCGCCGCCTCCGACCGGCCCCGCAACGCCGGTGCCAGCCCCCACCGGCCCCTCGCCCGGCCCCGCACCACAGCCGGCATCCTCCACAATCCCCGGAGGATTGCTACTGCCCCCTCTTGCCGGAGCTGCAGCCCTCGTCAAGCCAGGTGAGCCAGCAGCCCTTCGGCGCCCTGGAGACAACTGTCCTTCGGGAGGATGCACTATCGGGTTTAGCCATGATCCCCTGGAAGACGTTGAGGATTGGATGCTTCGTACATCGGCAATGCCATTTCAGAACAAGTTACAGTTTGTCAGTTTTGACATGACTCGTAAAACTAGGTTAATATTCTGACAGTATTTTTGCGAATTTGTAGATTAATTTTGCCAAACTTAATCCTATTTATTGCATGTAAACTTGCGTATCGTACATCCGTTTCCTCCTTTTTTGAGACGCTTAACATCAAGGTTTCCGTTCATGCTCCACAAGCTGAGACATCAGAGGGCTCAATTTGTTAATGAAATCCAAGTGGATTCTTACGCAGAGCGATGGCAGGACTCGGGGATGAAGAGCAAGGAGCCAGGGTCTGTGGGCGGGCGTGACGGGGCGCGGGATGGGGAGGGGCGGCGGCAGCGGCACCGGAGCATTCTCCTTGGGTCCGAGCCGCCGCCGTCGCCGCCGTAAGAACCGTCACTGCCTGCCTGCTGACCTAGGGCGAAAGGAGCTCGATTGTTCTTTAAACACTGATATATACTATCATATACTGAACTTTATTTGTGGGCCAGACCGTTATCAAATATTTCCATACTCATCGCTTTGAATATTTCATCTCAGTAATTTAAGAAGTAGGAACACGGTATTTCACACCAGATTTTCTCAAATACGAATTCTAATCGGATCGGTGTATGAGAAGAAAACGGGTAAGAAAAAAGTACTGTATACGATACTCGTATGGGGCGAACAGACTGATGGTAGCCGGCGACCCTATCGCAAGAAGAATTGAAGGGGAAAGCGTTCATCTGAGCTGCAAACGAAGGCTTCCGGTGGCGCATCTGCTCTGCTAACACTCCTTGTAGCCTCCAGCGTGAGGGGCATGTAATGCAATCATTCTGCAACGGAGGGAAAGAAGCTGAATGTGCAAAAACAACACTTGCTTTACTCAATTTCTTTTTCTAGCTTGCCTTTTCGGACAGTCATTTGTTTCGAAATTTTTCATTAGTTTACTAACTCATCCCCACATTCAGGTAAAAAAGTTGTAAACAGATATGGATCGTAAGTATTGTTTTTTTCGGACGTTGTACTACAATTTGCAGAATTGATTCGTAACTTTACCGAGAAAAAAAACTAGTGAGATAGTTAAGATCTAATACCTATATTATGTTTTCGATTACATCTTCTCATACGTATCTCGTGGGGTTTGGCTACTGTAATTAACTGAGGGACATTTGACAGTCAGATTTCTCGTGATTGCAATTTTTTTTGAAAGAGAGAGTAATCAAAAATATTCATATTGTAAAATAAAACCTAAAAAAATATTTATATTTTTACTGTGGACCCCATGTTTTATCTGTGTATCTACCGACTATTTATAACTCAAATTCATCCGGTTGTGCTACGTGAACATAATTCAATTTGTTTTATATCAATGATTTACTTCCTTTTTTGTGACAGCTTTTCTCGGAGAAAAGGACTTTAACGGACACTTAAATGACCTAGCGTTCTTCGATGGAAGATAAAGATTATGAATCACAATTACTTCAATTCCGTTTAATACTTTTCAAGAATTACTGTCAGTTTTGGTGAATTTCAGTTTATAAATTTGACTTATTGTATACTACATGCAAGAGGTTTCGTACAACTTCTACTTCTGAGTTATCTCTTAGCAACTGCAGAAATAAACCCTTCAAAACATATAGCGTTATTTCACCATACCACCACGCTACGTGATTTTCACATCAAAACCGTGTTAATGCGAAATGACCTCCACTGTCATAGTCTGTGATACTCGTAGCATATATTTTATAGCAACAATGTAAAGTATCAGTCTGCCAATGAGGCTTCTACAAAGCGAGTGATTAGCACTTGCGTCCAAATGCCAGTAGTCCATTTAATACGATGTTAACAGCGTGTTCCACGTCTAAAATGGCTTTTCTTCTCGCAGATAAAATGATTCAGCAGTCGCCTTCCATAATAATTGAGAACACTTTCATCGTCACCTTCCCCTCTCCTATCACTATTCTCGCTTTCCTCATCCCTATCATTTTTAGTTGGTTATCACTGAAACACGATCTCTACGAATACGAGGCGCAAGTTGAAAGGTAACCACTAATTTACTTCACCTTATCACCTGACCTCCCCCACTCCAAATTCCTATTCTGATGTACATCTGGTGGCTGATGCCGACATACTTTCCGAGACCTGTCATAACATCACCCCAGCAGGAAAAATTGAGAAGACGAAAAAATGTCTGGAACCTGGCCAACCATTCCTCAATCTACTCAATAAGGACCACTGAGTTCGCTATTCCGTCACCCCCAATATTAACCTGTCGATAAGAGCTTTTCCCATTACCACTGTTTTTCCCTCCACCTAATATATTCACTCTCCATTCCGTTCCGTCCCATATAGTTACATTCGTTCGTACCATAAAGAGATCTATTGTTGTAATTCTACTTGCAGTAAATGCTAACCACTTTTAACTTTTTCTAATCCATTCCTAATCACACCTCAGTCTTTTTTCACCCCTCCATCTTTTCGACACTCTCTCCTTATTCCGCTCATTCGTTCCCGCCCTCTTATCACCCGTTTTAAAATGTACCACTTTCTCTCTCTTTCCATTTTATAGTCTCTTCACTGATGTATCGTTAAATTCGTAAGGGTGGATGGAGATGTGTGCGAATTATTACGATTTACTAAAATTAAAGAAGAGGGACTGACATGAACAACTTAAATTAAAAAGAAGAGAGGATCATGTATCTAAAATGTTCATTTTGAATTCTTAGTCGATTGTCATTAATTTACATCACAATTACGTAGTTATTATCAAGGAATTGTCATTATTTCTGAACTCATTTTTATAAACAACTATATAAAACATTCTTTAATATTCTCATCCTGGACCGGGTTTTTCTCCGGTTTTCCTTCGGGTGGAGGCGGATATTTTTAATATAGGTTCTCGAGGATCTTGTCTAGAGGCCGCACCTGTCAAAATAATAAAACACGGATTTACTGATATTTAATACTTTATAAACAGTATTTTCCAAATCTATAGTTCGATAATAAAGCGTACTTCTGAAATAACTTTTTTGTTTTATTAAATACAAATTAAATTGTTGGTATCCTAAAAAATATTATAACATTTACCGAACTTTTTTATTCTTATCTTAGAAGTGTGCTGAAATGTTAAATCCGCCTCTGCCTTAGGTCCCGTGATCGGAATTGATAGGACAGTCCCTTGCTTGCTTCCGGAGAGTAAATTAGTTTACTGTCCTCCACGTGATCATACACAGTTTGTACTGCATTTTTGACAATAAATTTATTATTATTTTATTCTTGAAACACACTTATATTAAAGCGTAATCGATTCAGTCGACTTAGTTTGTATGAGCTTTGAAGGAAAAGAAATTTCCACCGTTCAAAACTTTTGTACCTGTATCTGTGGCTTTATCAGACACCACTACCATTCCGTTAGACACCGCAAGGGGCACATCCAGAACTCTTGTTGAAGCCAGTGTGTAGTCTAATGAAAATTCGCGCACTAACTGAACTTAATAACTTGCACATCCCTCCATTATCATAAAATGATATATCACACCTACATAAATAATACGAACTTAAAATATGTCTATACCTTATTTCTAAATGGCAGCATTTTTTCTCCCGTCATTCTTCGCAATTGTCTCAAATGATCATTGCTAAGACTATTTTCTTGACACGTATCGGATAGTAACTTACATTTTAAACACATTCTATTTCTTTAATAACTTGATCAAAATAAAAATTCATTTGGAGCCGTGGTCAGTTCGTGAGTTTCACTAACGGCTAGAACTTCATTGAAGTCCTCGTGCGTTATTAATTTCATCACACATTTTTACCATATAAACGAAATACTGGATAGTTTATTCTTTTCACATTATTACGTTAGTATGAATGCAGATCTTGTTACGGGCTCAGTAGTTATTATTTTCAATTCAATTGTTTGAAATAGTATTTCTTATTTCAATTAATAAAGAATCGTGTCCCAAAAACTGTTATTCTCAGATACAGGTACGCGTAGTTTGTGTTCTTACAAACAATGAAAAAGTGAAAAGGGCATTATATATGAAGAATTTCGCACGAAAATGATGCTAAAATAATTTATGTTGCTTATTCAGGGGGAAATGCTTCATAGAAGTGATACGCCACTGACGTACAGAGAAAGATTTACCATGATGTACCTGGTTGGCATTAGTGTATGCAAAACACTACGTAACCAAAAGTCCACTCAAATTTTCGTGTCTGTCCAGAATAGTTTCTTGTTCTTCAGTAAATTTTCAGAGTAGAGTTCATTGCAATTTTTATAAAATATGTCCCTGCTTTCAGTTACTACTAAGTTTAAATGAAACTTTTGTTTCCGTCGAAGTAAAGCAAATATGTCAATTTTGTGGAACATATGTACCCTCAGGGATTACTATACGTAGTTCAGCATTGTACAATAAGTGCTCTGAATCAGAAGTCAATAGGTTCATAGATTCGGGTAATGGTGTATTTGTATTTTTGCCTAAATTTATTTTCGATAGTATAAAATGATAACACATTTACGCAGATGAACGGTATCCGAGTATTTTTACTAGGAAAGGGCCGATTATCATGCACAAATATTAATACCTCGTGATATCACTGTATAGAAAAATCACGATTCTCGACAATAGTTGATAAAATTTTTACTGACAGTGAGGATATGTGCTGTTGACACAATAACGAAAATTTTCTTTGGAAGGTATGCATAGAGGTAACTATTGAAACTAATTTTAAGGAATCGGAATCCAGGTAAAGAAAAAGATGGAATCGATATCGAAATATTCAGGAATCGATACGTTACTAATTTTTTCCAAGTTATCCTTTCACCTCAACTTTGCTCGAGATTTCTGGGTAATAACTACAATTTTATTTCTCGCTGTGAAGAAACTAAAACTACTTAGGACGTGATGCTTTATCCAGATCTAATATTGTTTCGAATTATTTCATAGGTGTTCGATGGGGGTCTAAATAAATTACGGCTTCAGTTTTGTTGAAGTATCGCAAAAATTGATAAAAAGATGGATATTATTATTATTTAGCACGGCTCGATTGAAGGAATACTGCACAGTGGTCCCTGTTGCACGCTTTCGCATGAACGTTCGCAAGAAAGATGGAGTGGAGGATTCGATGAAGAACGGAATAGTAAATGGTAGGGCAACCGGGAGGAGCCCTAGAAAACCTACAACTTGTCCATCACAACAAATTCACATGTGGGATGTCAAATTTTCTTTACAGCGTTGTACAATATATTTTTATGTATAAACAAGAATTCAAAAGTATTTTCAATGTTAGGAAAAATTTTAAAATGTCGTATAAATGTGGCTGAATATATTCAGTTGCAAGAAGAAATAAAAGTGGGTGCGTATAGATACCGTCTCACGAGAAAGGCCAATTCTATTTCCTGCCTTGAGGATAGTGCAGTTTGCATATGCACCGTACTTATATTCTAAAATTGCAAACATCATCTTCTACTGACCCTTAATCTGCCAACATTCTCCCTCGGATGAACTCATTAAGATCTCACAGAACTGCGCCCGAGCTACTGGGACATGTGTCAGTTATCGTTAATGCGAGTGTTGTACATTGTGGAATTTTTTACGCTGAAGCAGAGCAGTCAAAGGTCATGACCTACGGTGAGCGCCCAACGGAAATTCCCGTGACAGAAGGGTCTCCGGTGTGCAACCCAATACTTCGTTATGTAATGAAGCGAATATTTTTGGCTTAGGTTGTAACACTGATTGACCCGCCCTTTCAGGAATTGAGCTCGGGAATATTTTCGTGGGATGGTCCCTGTACTTCTGCGAATTTCAGGTGGAGGAAGACCACCGGTGTTGACAGGGGAGAAAGTCGTGAATGTTTCCGGTAGCCTTTACCTGTGTGATGACGCTTGTGTTTGTGTACCTGCCACTCTCATGCAGAGAGCGAGCCGCGAGCGCATTTACGGAGGCAGCTGCAGCACCGACCGGCTGGAGCACCGCGCCTTGCACTAGCGTTCTCTTTCGTTCTTCCTCTTGCACACAACGTGGTTGCGTGCGGCTTCAGTTCGCAACTGGTTTGCGGCTACCGTCACGCACGTTTTACGCTCCCCGAACGTAAAAGTCGTGCGCTCGTTCACGAGTCAGAACGTCCGTACACCTCGCACGAAGAAATTTATTTGTGTGCACTATATCGTAGTTTGTCTGTGATGCGGGAAGGACGAGTTAATCAGTTTGATGGACTCAAAACTAATCAGTTAGCACGACTTTTCAATGTTTTTTCTATTTATTCTCTCTTTGATTTGTATTTTTATACTTACATTCTCATCGTTTTAAAATGGACTATGTGAATGCATGTGGTTGCAATATTTTAAATGCTGAATTTACAGACTGTTTCTGGTTTTCCTTTTACAATCACATTCATATTCTCCTGTAACGTACCCAGAGGGTGGGGAACTCAGGGAACCAGGGCCCTCTCCGAATTTCTTATAACTTTTAATTAATGAACTTAATATGCATCAAATTTTCCATTTGCTTTCTTATTTCTAACGTTAGCTAAAAGATTGAACACATTTAATATATTTTAAGGTTACGTTAGTAATTTAATAACTTCAAAGTTAACAACAATAAATTTTTGACCAGGAGTTTGGGCTCTTTTCGAAACAAATTTCTGGCTAAGGTCCTGTTTATATCTTCGGTGTTTTCAACTTTTGGAGGTCTTTTAATGCTATTTTTAGTTCTGAAATTATTTCAATTTACCTCTCACATAAAATACATGTTCTTACTGGCAGTAGGATCATATTAGTATAATCTTTTACAACAATTTAAAGAACTATCAATGTTTATGGTAATAATTTTATTTCATTCAATTGCGTTTTTTATACTTGACCTTTAATCATAAAAGGAATCGAAAAATAAATAGAAGTCCATGTTTCAGCGAAAAAATGTTTTTGACCTACTGTTGTTGATGATTATAATAATTATACCAACAATGACAAAGATGAACCCACAATTTATTGAAGTGTTCAGATAGTTTACGTTCCTATCAGTGTGGTGAAATTAGAGTACGAAGTAAATCACGTAGTGATATGGTAACATATTCAAGTCAGGGACGGATACAGACTAATATTTTAGGGAGAGGTCACAACAAAAGAAATAGTCCGTTCCGTAGAACGTTCCCAAAAACATCCCAATCTCACAACGTAAACATAGCGTATCATGTCATTCACATCAACATCCACTCTCACAACCATAAAGGCACCACCATCGCCGCCACTACAACTGGGTATGGCACGTCGTGCATTGATAAATCGTTTCTACAAATAGACTGCAGTACTAATGACTGACGCATTTGAATAATTTTTAACCAATCTTGAATAAACGTATTTGCGCGACTAGAAACTCGTTCTCCATGGGTTTTTAGGGGGGTCATGATCCCTTTGACCCATCCCTTGTGTCCGCGCCTGCTTCAAGTATGGAGGAGTGAAGTCACTCCCTTGCGCTCTTCCGCCGACATTCCCGCATCATACGGCTCAAGTGTCAGCACGTGCTGATTGCTGAAAGCAACATCGGTTCCGCGTCCCTCACCCACAGAGCTCAGATCGCTTTGCTGCTTAGTCAGCGTGATCCGTGGCGGCGCGGCGGCGGTGGCAGGCGACAAAAAGCGGGACTGGGACGGCAGCGGCGGTGCGGCGTCCAAGATGACGACTGCCACATGATGTCACTGCCATGCGCTGTAGGAGAATTCCAAATACACTCTGGCCGAAAATGCTTCTCGAGCAGGGCAGGCGATAATGGGAGGCAATTTGTCAAAAGTANGGGGGGGGGGGGGGTTATCCAAGTACATCTATTTTTTTCTGAAGGCTTTGGCGGCAACTTCACATTTACATTCAAATGATCTCGGACACATACTATTATATATTACATATACAACCACTACACCACACGATTGCCTTCCACAGCAGAATACCATTTCCACCCAGGACTAAACCCCGGAAGACCTGAGACACATTCCGATTCAGGAAATAAATGTGGAAGGCGAACGAGTGGTGTAGTGGTTAACACATCTGATCATAGCAGGAGTCCCGGGTTCGATTCCCGACTCGTCGCCATTTTCATTATCATCTTTGGCAAAATATTTTCGTATTCCCAGGAGGAGGGGAGGCTTCAACCCCTCCAAATCGTACGAACTCTGCGCCAGTGAAAGCAATCTTGAATGAACGAACAAATCTCATCCCTTGATGTTCCAGTCATAAAACACAAAATATTTTTTTAATTTTATCGAGATTATGGGTATTGGAAGGACGGTGAAGAGCTCTCGTCCTAAATCTTTATTAAAGAAAGTGCTGTACCGTTGTAAGTGAAAGCCTTTAAGGGAGACTTTCTCTTATTATTAAATATTTTATTTTACGATACAAAATAATCATAATTACAATTATCGAACTAATAGATCCACACATTACAAGTATATTAAATATTTTTCATGCAGCATGTAGTTAATATTATACAGCGTATTATTTAAGGAAAAGTGTTATCATATTATTTATTTATATATTTATTTATTTTGCGGCAGAAATAAATCAACATCCGCGCAGAATTGAGTGTCGGGACCCGCAGATTGAAAAGTATTTGTGTTAAATGATGTGATAAATATTAGTGTTTAAGAACAATTTTTGCTTTGCAGTTCAAAGTAAATTTCTTTTATGGTATTTAAATCTCGAAAGTTAATTTATGTCTTGACATTTTTGATTTCCCTGGAATAATGTCGATAGGTATGGGTAGGAATCTTGAGAACACTTTGGCTTGGGTCAACAAAATTTTACATTCTATCAAAAATTGAACTATCAGTCTACCTTTTCGGAGTTTCTGCTTACTCAGAAAATACATAAGCCCAAAACGTATTACACTTTTTTTCCTGGTAACGACGATCCGAATAATTACTATATTTCAACCGCAAGGAACAATGTCTAGTCTTACTGCATGGTCGCAGGCTACTTCTTCGCTCCTCTACTTCTTCCACATTATTTTACAAAAAAATTGATTTATGTCTTCCTGGAAATAAGTTTTTGATAAATGGAAATCAATACATGACTTGGTTAAGTTCATTGACACGCTTAGAAAAACGGGCACCCAAAATATATCATTGAATTTATAAATAGGTCACAAACTATTACTGAGAATGTTACATAAAATTATGAATTCTCTTTGCAAAAATATTATTGTTCTCGATGGCTTTCATACAACTTTATCCATTGTTTTTACACAAATAGATAAATAGTATTTTCTACGTGTTGCATTCGTGTGTGGTGACCAGTGTAACCTGGCATAACCACAAACGTTTATTCACTGAATGATGATTAATTGTTCACTTTCATTCATTCCGTGCTGTGGCTCGCCATGTGCTTTTATCGCAATAAACACAATAGACATATTCTCCTATGACGTGACGATGGATTTTTAATCCAGATCGTTATAACGATTTCTTTGTGGTCTATCTGATAACATTAGGATTTCAGGTAGGTAAAAGGCCATTTGTCTATGAGAGATAATTGAAGTCGATGTTAGCAACTTACTAAATATTGACACCGTCGATTATTTCTTTCATACCCCTACCCTATCGATGTGAGTTCATGTGTTGATAATTTAGTCTGACACGTATTGCGTAGAGTCGAATCTTTCTAGTCTGTACGTAATAGAATCGCAAACAAATGTTGCATGGAATCAACAGTTTTGTGTGCCAGCAATAATGACTAATGTATTCTGCACACATCTGAAATACGAAAACCATAACCAATACACTTTATTTTATTACATAAATTCTATGGCATGAGATTAGTTTTGATTATAAATCCTTAACTTTTAAGTGACTTTAAAAAAAATGTCTTTCCATTTGCTCTTAATTATTTTAAACTTACTACAGTTCCGAATTGCATTCATTCTTCTACATAAATTCTTATTGCCTTCGTAAAACATATTTTTTCCTGTAATACATGAATGCTTCGTTTTGTTTGTATTCTCGATTAGGCCAACTTAGGACCACGGTAACGAGTGCTAGTAAGGCTCAGTTTGTGAGTTTACTCACTAGCGACATCGTGAATTTGGGATAGGAGGAACAGCGTCTAGACAGAATCCAGATTGCTGTATCCAAGTTACAACTACGGTTGTTAGCCGCAGAGTGTGAACTTTTCATGCGCCTCGGCTTTTTAAACTGAGACAAGGAAATGAAAAGCTACAAATTTTATCTTGCCCCGCCCGGGTATCGAACCCGGGATGACTTGGTGACAATCACATTGACACCGTGGTCTCGACGGGGCTTGAATGCTTCGTTTATTATAAGTCAACAGAAAAGTACCGATACGTTTCAATCAATAGTTCGACTGTATCAAAAATCTCATTTGTTTTGTTTATGATATAATTATTCTGCAAAAGGGAGGTATCGTGAGTATACACCCATTCTTGAGTGTGTCTGAGTAGTGATTATCTCTCACCACTCATGCACATAACATATTCAGAATGTTCCAACAAAACACACATATTTTCGTTCCCTTTGGAAACACCACATGTTTTAAAGAACGACTTAACTCATGAATACTTTTAGGACATTGCTCTCTACAGCTTATCGTTTAGTAGCTACCAATATTTTTACGTATCTGAAAGAGTCATTGGGTTTCAGTCTACATAATAAATGTATTACGCATATTCTTGGTTACAAGTCAGATATTCACAAATTGACTTAACGTTACTCACAGAATTGTAACTTTCCATTTCTATCTTATTCTTGTGGCAGCTTTTCTCCTTCATTCAGAAATTCCGTATTTCTACCTGCCAAATACCAACGGCATACTCCTATAGCCAAGGAATTGAGCAATAACGATGCCTTCTCAAAATTGCACCAGTTTGCCGGAACAGTGCTCAGGATTAAGTGGGCTCTTCATCGACCGTGCCCTGCACACCCTCTTCTTCAACTTACTTTTTTTCCTCTTCTCTTCGTTATCTCTTAATGCTATCTTCTGGTGATTCTCTTGAAGGACGTAGATTACCTAACAAAACTGGGAAAGGAGTAACATTTCATTTTAATACTTTGATTTTCCACGAAAGCACTATCCTTCAGAAATAAGGTATTATTGAATTCATGATATATTGATTGAGCTTTTGAAAAAGGTAAGATTAAGATGATTCTTTGCTCTACATCTTACTCATTATAACATATATAGAAAGCTTCGTTACAAGGAAGTGCCGAGAATTTCCCTCTTCTTGTTATTACATACATTTATTTTTGAAGTGGGCGTAAAAATTAAAAATTACCCTTCGGATAAAAAACGTATTCAGTAGAATTAGTTACTCCGTGAAAAGTAACAATCCTTCCCTAATAAAGAGAAATAAGAAAAAAAAACTCTTACATAAATATTACCATAACAGAAATAATTGAAGAAAGAGGTCAGCACTCCGTAAACTATTTTATTTTCTGTTGTCTATTCCTATTATCCCCCGCCATCCGACTTTCTCAAAATTCGGAACAATTCTTGAATAATCCTTTGTTTGCTTCTGCAGAGAGAAGCTTATATTCTCAGCAACACGAGCAATCTTCGTAGTGGACCTAAACAAGGAAACTGATATTTTTATTTTCTTTACTCTCAAGAAATGAGCAAAATGTAAGGTATTTAGAAACATATTCATTAATCGCCTTGTAAACAAGTTACACAAACACAACTTAAAAGTTTCTGAACGACCAATACCCGATCATTTTCTACTTCTGTAGAGATGGAGACTTGGACACGCCATTGCTGATATCAATATCAATATTGTATACAAATGCTGAATTTCCCGTTTCATGACATCCTGTCTGATAATATCCAAATGTGTTGTCTAATGATAATGCTGATAAAGGTATATGTAAGATAATTATTTATAAAAGATTTCTTCGTGGCTCAGAAAGACTGGACTCCGAAGCTGTTCCGTCAAATTTGTGAGCGATCTTTTTCTTTCTTTCTATTTCTCACTAAGTAGTGCCGATTTCAAGATTTCCGATATAACCATATTGAAATTTCTTATACAAGAATCTATGGTCTGAGTTACAAATGACTCAAAGTGGTTGTGACGATCAAATCCTGGTTTACTTACTATCGGAATACTCTTGTCTGTTTCTGTTCCACAGAAAATGACTCTATAATTACATCTAGGATGAATGTGAGATGTCGTCATCCCTCGTCTTCGTTATAATGTCATTCCGTCTCCTAGAATACTCTTCCTCTCCCAGTCCCGCTGCCTAATTAAGAAAGAACCGATGATACCGAGTTCCATTTTATCCGAAATATTTTTGCGCACCCATGAAATCTACGTTTCTAGAACCGTTCTAATATCACCAAACATTGTTCCATATTCATCCCAACAAAAATAAATCATTTTCTTGTATACGAGTAAAAAAAAAATCTTCAAGTCTCCCATTCAATAAGAAATTTTAATTCCACTTTTCCATTGCGTAGACATGTCCTCGTTACAATGTTTACTATTCGTGATTTCAGCAACTATTTGGCCCAAAGCAGTCAAAACTGTGAATTACGCACGAAAAATAAAATATTTGACAAATCAAAAATATTTAAAATTACTTAATGTTCTAATGAAATAACTCGCTGTGATACTAATATTCATTTCGTTTCCATGGGTAACAGGTGGAAGTTAAGGTCAGTTACAAATCGTTGTCATGGGATTATTCGTACTGTCCGCATAATTTTTTCCTATCCCTCTTCCCCCAAGATCATTTTTGTCCATTTATGGTGAAGATTCGTCGTGCTTTTAAGGGAACACCGTGGGATGGAATAATCTCATCTTTTAACCTTGACCACGTATATCACCTTTCTGTTAGTTCTCTTTCATCTCGTCATATTCCGATGTCAAGGGAGAGAGACAGATACAGAAAGTCAGAGAGAGAGAGAGAGATAATTGAGTAAAGTATATTGTGGTACAATTAACTGGCAAAATGGAAATCAATGATAAAGAGTATTTGAGAAAGATTTGGCAATTCTCTTGTACTCCGTAATTCATTTATAACAAATTTATACTATATAGTTACTAGATTTGTAATATTTATCAAGATCAATATAGATAGTTAAATAAAAACGAGCACCACAAAGAGCTCCTGAACTGATAAAAAAATATTGATATGCGATTTTCACCAAGATGAGTCTGACATGGGGTTAAAAATGTGAAACTACGTAAGCTAATTTGTGTGCACTCTACCAACCAACTCTGTGTCAGAGCTCCTCCGAATCACCGAGATACTGGAGGCAAGAGCTTTCTCCATTATTTGAGAACCTCTTGGGAGCGCATGGAATCCCTACATCGTATCAAGTCGATGGCTGCGAGATTCAATTCTTGGAACCATTACGCATGGAGAGGGAGCTAGCGCAGATATTCTGATTAATATCCAGCTCAGCTTTCTTGCAGAGGTTAGTGCTGGTCAGGGGATTTTAGACGAAGGACCTCTTGATAGTAGCTATGCAGTTAAGCCATACGAGTAGTGGTGCATGTAGAGAGGAGGGACGAGGTTTTGTGCCCCAGGTGCCCCCAAAGAAAGAAAAGCCTCTTTTAAGCGCTTGCGTATATAAAATCGTGTCCATATTGTAAAGTTTGTTTAATACATCCATAAATTTTTTCATAAAAATTAACCCCTGAAATATAGCCCATGCGGATTTCTAATCGAACAGCGATATTCATTAAGTTAAGTCACAAAAGTGGTGCTAATGATTATACAACCCTGCGCTCGGGTAGGTTGCCACGGAACATCGCAACCGATAGCAAAAATCACGATTGTATTTTATTCTCCTCGCAGCAAAAGAAAGTTAATGAGGGAGGAGCCTAAAGACCACGTGAAAGTTGAGAAATCAATGCCAGCATTGAGAGATTGCCGAATCTTTCTTACGTGGGCGTTCTTCTCGTGTGAGCAGAATCGTATGTTTGGACGCTGCCGCCCACATTAGTCCCTTCCTACACAATCGGGGAAAGAGGGTGAACTTTGAAATAACATGCTACACGTGTCAGTTTTCCATCGAGGACTGAAAGGAAAGGCGTATTCATTGGGTGTTGTTCGTTTTTTAAAAAATTATTAATAATAAGGTAGTAGTTGAATTCTATACTGAATTCTAATGTAGAACTAAGTTAATTTAAATTCACGAGTTGAATTAATAAATAAATACTGTGTGAATATTACAATTTACTAGAAAATGTTGTAGATTTTTATGGGGAATTAAATTTCATAAATTAATGTCTTTTCTCCATACATATTGGAACTGAATTTTAACACGAAGTGTTTTGATCATCGTCAGATGTCCAGAGATCTAACATTGCTTTGGCAAGAAAAAAAACAAACCTGCTTCGCCATATTTCTGAATACTTGTCTCTGAGATTAAAAAAAATAAATTCTTTGGTTCTGGTGTTTTTCTCGTCATCAGTGTAATTTTTCACCTTAAGGTAAGTTTAATAACACCACGTATTGTTTTCTTTTACAAGTGTTAATTAAATAGTCTAACCTTATTCTACATATTTCATTATACTTCATATATTTTATTTTGTCATGACTACAATTTTTGTCACTATTTTTATTCAATACGCTCTTGGAGACTTATTTTAAGATATAATAGTTTTTATTTTTATTTATTTTCAATAATATTTAAGTAAGTAACGGAACCTAAAGAATTATAAAGTATCGTTGCCACCACATCTGCGTTTTCATATTCTCGTGATACACTACTTCGAAGTGCTGATGCTTAGGGAGAAATTTAGTAATGAGTTAAATGTTACTGTCAGTTCAATTATATAATCTGGTTTAATAAACTGACTGTTCAATCTTGAATGAGAAATATATCAAAATTTTAAGTGTCTGAAGAGTGGATGCGCGACTGTGTAATACCCAATTCGTTTGCCATCTCCGAGAGTTCTTAAAACCTTCTCCATGAACAGTTATGCTTTTCAACAATTTGTATAAGTTCTTCTGATGCATCTCAACAGCTAATATTTTACCTGTGTGATTATTATTGTAGTCACTTTCTACTAAAGAAAAGTCGCCTCTAACCATTCCCGTGTTCGTGAAAACAGTATTTCGATATGTAAGTTTGTGACGTGCAATATTTATTCGATGAGAAGTATTTACCAATCTGCTTTGTGCAACATTTAATGGGTAACAGAAGAAAAGAATGCTTCGTGACATGGTCGCTTTTTTAGTGAGTACTCGCTGACGGTATTCATTTCTATTTCTTATGTAACATTCATTACTATATTAGTAATCAGCATGTATGAAGGGAATGAGTTTTATAAACGGAAGTAAGATTTCCGTGGTGTTGATACGTTTTGTCTGCAACATTTGTTTCTCCCAAGAAATGTTTTCACTCCATCGAAGTGTTTTTTTCTTCTTTGTCGATGATTTTTCCCTTACAGACTATACACAAGATTTATGACCACTTCTGGTTATGTGCCACCTCTCGATTGTCTATTTGAAAGTGAATTTAAAACCTTTATTGAATGTCCAATCTCAATATTTTTTTTGTCGGGATATTCGAGTTATGACTGCTTAGATGCATTTATCATTTTCACTTTATATCAAATTATCAGAATTTTTATTTTTACATTCTAGTGTGGAAAAAGTGACCTCGTAATCGAAACTTCAACTTGCCATTGAACTTTCTAGAGATGCAATATCACCCCTGACATATATAAAGACAAAACAGAAAATTTACCATTGATGTTTTCTCATAAAATTCGATTCTTCCAACTCTTCGCCCCGTTACAGCTCTTTCCGAATCATCTTGAAATGAGATGTTTGGAATCCAATATCGCACCTTATTGGGTTCATAAGCTTCACGTTTCATCAGGGAGAAAGAAATTTCTCTTGTGACCGATGTCTCCAGGCAGATATCGATATGGAGAATTCAGAAATACAATCTTCAATCAAAACAGCTCATTCTAAATATACTCAATCAAGATTTTATTTATCAAGCAGATTTCAAGAAACTAGAGCAACGTTTTTTCCTATTAAACATGCAGGCGAGCACTTTGGAGATAGAAGATCATGTTAAGACTGATTAGGAAAGAAACAGCAAAACTAAACCAAAACCTCCATGTGAAAAAAAACAAAACATCAATAAAAGTGTTCTTTTTCTTCTCAGTTATAAGGTATATTTGGAAACAATGAAGTTTATAAATAAAAATAGAATAATTAGTAGGGCGATGAAAAATTGTAATCGTAGTCAATATATATATTTGTTGGCCATGGACAATCCGCATCTCAGTAAACAGAACCACCGACGTTTCGCCCATCCTGATGTGGCCTTCGTCAGGTCAATGTCGCGATTTGTCCTGGACATAAAGAAAATATATCATGAATAACGGTTTCAGATATTATTCAGTAAATGTTTAAACCACTCCTAACCCGTCTCCGCTTTGTTGTCAATCAGATCAACAATTATACCTTTTTTTCTCATCCTGTTTCTAATTCTGTGAAGTTGTAGGTTAACTACAAATTGCAGCTTTTTTGTGAAACGTGACAGGTTCTTATTTTTGAATGATGCTGCTATAGATACATTATTTTATCTCATTGTCCACTGTGACCCTTCAGGGAACTTCAATCATTCTGGTGTTGTCATATCAAATGACTGTTGAATCGGAATATATGTAAAATGATTATCTACAAGCTCTTATTTCAGAATAACAATTTACATATTGGTGTGCATATGACATTTAGTTTTGTCTCTTTCATAATAAACTGAAAGGGAACAAGCAAGCATTCTTAATATTTGAATTTTTGTACTCCAAAACGTGGAAAGAAATATGATTTGTGATGACGCAAAATAGTAAGAGAAGTTCTTGATTTAACTCGAAATAAAGATTTTAAATTTCTCAGTGTAATAATTTTCTTTAATCTAGGCAGTCCATAAATCTCCAGCTCTATTTTTGTTGATTACTGTACGGTAACCGAGGATAAGAGTACGTACATAGCGGATTTTTGGAGAAATCTAAGGTAATAGAAAAAGATACCTTCAAAATCAGGTTATTTCTTTAATTATTAATGAACAATTACACAAAGTCGCGTTATCTTCAAAATAAACATATAGTAAGAAATCTAGGTTACTAGGCGGCAAAGAACACGCATTGTGTGGAGCTAAGACTACGTATTAGCAGTACCCGCAAATAAGCAGCCCCTCATATCTACCTACCACTATCTTCATAGCGGAGCAGCCCTCGTGCCACCATTCCTTTCACAAGCAGCACTTTACCTATCGTCAGTATAGGAATGTACGCACGGTGTTGATATGTTCACTTCATTCTGGTAAATTGCTGATGGAGTCGAACATCAGGGAGGTTTTGGATCTTCGTATTTCAACTGCTTTCTGTAATTTGGTTTCTGTATAATTTTACGTTTTTATTCAAAGTTCTTTCTGACATTATTCTTTGTTTTCCCTTCTCTAGGTCCTGTTTTTGCCTCAAAATCGTTTTGAAATGTCGAGGATGTGATAACTTCTTATTTTTGTGCAGATACCTTCGGGTAATTTGAGTTTACTTATTGGTATTGTAAGTTACCAACGTGATACAGTGTTTTTGTTTTTCAGCATAATGAGGATCTCCTCAGGAATCAAAACATAGTCAACCGATTTTTGGAGAAAAATTAATCATTTCGTATGAAACTGACGAGATTTCATTGCATTAATATCATAAAGCCACAATAATAAAGCTTTTCATTTTCTACGGTAAAATTTCTTCAAGTATCAAAATCTGAGGGAACAATATGGCTCTTTATCAATGCTGTCCATCAAGAAAATACGCTGTTTTTGTTGTGTCGGATTTAAATGCTTCTTGCGTGTTTATTGCATGTCGAAATTCTTCATTGGAATGTTTCAGATTTGACGACACCAGTATAACCTTACCGATCTCTTTGTTGAGGAATCAAGGGAGGTTATTCTAGAATCATTAAACAAATTGTTTTGATCGAGCATTTCTATTTTGGATTTGATCTCTTCATGTATTTTACTTGGTTTTCTTTAACGGAGGTTTTTGAATATTTGTATAAATTCAATAACTTATTTAAATGTTTGCGATAATTCTACTGGAATGAGCAAAAATAACTATTTTTAACTATTGTTTTGTGCGTTTAATGTTACCGGTTAGTCTATAACCTGAATATAACCATAAAATATCGACATAAATTTTCTCAGAATGTATGTATAATAATTTGCTCGCTCGTACTTTCTTCACGCGTCCGAGCGACCTCCTAAAATTTGCAGATCCGTCGTATCGAACTCCTTGCTGCGCCTGGGCGTTACGAGTAACGGTAGCGNACGCGTCCGAGCGACCTCCTAAAATTTGCAGATCCGTCGTATCGAACTCCTTGCTGCGCCTGGGCGTTACGAGTAACGGTAGCGCCTGGGCGTTACGAGTTCGGAGAACTGAACAAAAAAGAGTAGTGAGCGCGTCAGAGAAAGGTGCTCAGCGCGGGGCGTGGGGAGAGAGGGAAGCGAGGAGAGCGACGGATACGCGGCGGAGCGAACTGCCGCCCCCGCGTCGCGCCAAGCGCCTGGCAACGAAAATCTCTCGGGAGTCTTATTCCGCTGCGGAGCTGCCGTCTGCGCTTCCTCCGCCATGGCCCGCTCGCAAGTCTAATAGGCGACTGCCTTTAATTTTGCATTCAGGAGGACTCGCTCTCGTCGAATGCGCGTGGCGCGGCGCGGTGGCCGTCAGCCTTCGCCCATGGGCCAGCCCCACGAAACGACCACTGGAAATAGGGCTACAGCGCACGAGAGGTAGGCGAATCGGCATTAGCTTCCCAACGCTATGTACTGGGCCGTTCACGTGTACGTGAAGTACAATCAATATAGTCCAAACGAAAAAATGAATTAAAAACACACAAGCAATGCAGTGTTACATTGAAGTGTTTAATAGCGAAGGTGGAATTTGCCAACTGATCTTCTAGCTCAGTGCATTGTGGTGGATGTGTGTCTTCAAGTAGAAAAAATATTCAGATATATCCGCTTCTGCCTTTGGACCCTTGATCGGAATTGATGGGATAGTCCCTTGCTTGCTTCCGGAGAGTTAATTAGTTCACAGTCCTCCATGTGGTCATACATAGGTGTAACTGGTTTTTTGACAGTAAATGTATTTGTTAGTTCGTAAGATAAGAAAATTAAGAGAGATAAACACCCTTAGCAATACATGTCAATAAATGAAATGAATGGTAAACTGGATCGGAGTAATTTCGTTCCTAAGGGATCATTCATTTTCTTCAAAAATACCTACTTGTAAATTACGAAACGTCGGTTTAATACGAAGTAGCTCAAATAAAGCAAATAATGAGATTTTTAGAATATAATTGTGTATGGAATTTTCACTAATATATTTACTACATTTTTATGTTCTATTTGGTGAACTTTGTGCATCGCCTGATGTTACAACAGCCCAGAGAACCGAAGCTCTCTGAAGACGAGTATGAAGTCAGAACGTCCAAACTCTAAGACGAATTATCCGCTCAAAATGTTCAAACAGGTATACTGGTACTGGGAACATGGCACTGGTAATGGAAAATTGGTACGTTCCTACTCTTCAGATTAAATGTGTTTGTGTCTTCACTCAAATGGAACTAACTCACTTCATTATGTACCTAAACGAAGTAAAATGTAAAATAAAAACATACATTTAACAACCTTATCCACGAAACAACAGTTCTAAGGTATGTTTTTCCTGTAACAGGCAAAAGTCGTCCGAAGCTTCAATAGCGATGCTGTATTGCCGAACTCTGAGCACAATCTTTGAGTCATAATGTCCCTCTGATTATTCCAAGTGTATTTGCCGGCAGCAAGATCCCTTTGCCGGTAGCAATATGACCAAGGAAGGCAAAATTAGCACGGGTTGCCTATTCTGTGCAGAACTCGGGATTTCATAGGCGAACTGAAGTAACAATGTTTAATCAATTGTGAAAATTAATTTTTTATACCAATGGCTCTATGTGAGTTCTTTCTGAAATTTTCACGTTAAAAGTCACCACACAAACAAACAAACAAAAAACATTAAGCATTTTTCAGCAGGAGACGATAAATAGGTACATGTATAATCTCACCTGAAGGGAACAAAATTATATTGATTTCATTTAGAAACATCGAAACTTTTTTTATGGCACATACTGCTTTTGAGTAACCTTTACCCTCAGTTTTATTGCCAGTCAGTATATATTAAGATAGCTTGGTGAGCATATCGATATTCTTTCCTTTTAAGCACATTTTACCTTTTTGTATAAAATGATTAAAAGAGATTAACTTTTCAACCGTTGAAAACTCCTCGCTTGTCGTTTCAGTGGCTTCTTCGTATCATCTTCCATTAAAAACACCCTCTCTTACCTCACAGATCACATCTCAACTTTTTTCTTCTCAGAAAATGAATAATATCGTATTTCTCGGAAAAATCTTTTAAAATCTACCGACTTTTGCTGGTGGGACGAAATCAGATTTTTTTGTGTGGAATCAAATTGCTTGATTAATTTTAATTGAGAATTTTAAATTTTAGTTATGTTGTCAGTCTCCCATTTAACTACAGCAGTGTAAAGAAATCTGGACTGCGTTCTTGATTTGACAGCATATATGACAGCATATGACACCTCGGCATATTTGCTCGATTTGCTGATGAAATTCACATTCTACAAAATGTTTCCGTTTTAAACACTTTACACATCATTATTTCCAGACTGAAAACGTTTCATGTTCTTATTTATCTGGTTAAACATTCATACTCTTTGTCCATCACGTATTCATCATACTTCTGTTATTATAATTCGTATATTTAAAATGTGCTACAAATCTGTTTATAAATGTTTTGGTTGATTACGTGTCATTAGAAATATGTCAAATATTTGGATATCTTTTATTGTATTTGAGGATCATTTTTTCATACTGTTTGTACCAACGACAAAGCGCGGTAGGCACGTTAACATATATTTGTCACTCTTTGCGAATTCAGTATCACGACATTCATACCTTCCTTGAACTCTTAGAAGAAATTTTATATCACAGTTTACATTTAACTTTCAATTACTCATACACTGATTCGTTTTGAAGCGTTCTTTGAGCTTTGATATTTCTTAAGGAGTGACATAAAGTCGTTTCAGAAGACAAAACATTTTAGTGGAGTAGTCTTCAAAGATATGGAATTAGAGACTTTATTCTGTTGATATGGTATTAATAATAGTTCATTGAACAAAGAATTCACAAATGGCACGTATAAATATTTTATTTAGTTTCCTGGTGATTTATTTTGTATCTGGAAAATAAAGTGTCTATTAGACAAGCGTTGGTTGTAGTAGTCATACTTTGGGCTTCGAAATGTCGAAATATTAGGAGTATCATTAGTACAATTCCAATTAATATGCGTTATATTCACGTATTTGTAAACTTTCATGTAAGATCCATCGCTTTTCTTCTGGAGTTCAGCAATGAATGTGATTCTGATTACTCCACCGTTCATCTTCTTATTTTTTAATGAAATCAGAAGTGACTGTTAAGGCTTCCTTGATGAGGAACGTGTTTGCCAACCGTTGTAGACCTCTGGCACGTGAGTGAATCACGCGTCTTGGCTCGCGGCCAGTTGCGTTCAAAAGTCGGCATCCGTCACCCGTAGCGTACGCGCTAGCGCGTTGCGAAGGCGCTCCGCCAGTCAACGACGCTCGTTGACACTTTCTCGCGAGAGCGGAGACCAAGCGCTGAAGAATCATTCATTCAGGAAGTGAGAGATGATGAACTGGTCATGAATAGAAGGGAAACAGGGACGAAAGCAAATTAAATCGGGAGAGGTGATAGAGACGGGGAAATGCGATGAAGGCCAAGTCGTGTTCCCGCGGGGGAAAAGGAGAGGGAGATTAATATCTATCCCTTACAATGTCTTGAAATATAATCTTTTACTGCCCCGTTTTTCAATCAATTAAAAAAAAATACAATAAATTGTTGCGATTCTCACCACTTCACTTCCGTCTTAAAGTTTCATTTCTCAGTTTTCAATTATTGCTAGTACACTGGTATATGAAATCTTTGGTGTCCATTAGGTAAAATAAAATTAAAAACTTTAAGAACGAAATAAAGAAGCAAAAATAAAGAGAATGAATTGAGAAAAGATAGATATGAGAATTGACTTAAGTAGAGGAGCAGAGAAATTTATACTAATCGACATCCAGGAAAAATACTGGTCATTGTACGCGTAACGACAAGGCGAATGAGTTTTGAATGATTGATCAAAAAGTGATATTATTATTAAAGCCGTTATTAAATATAAACTGCTACAAAAAATGTTGCGCATTAATTTTATGAAGGTACTTTTGAGATGCGAGGAAGATGTTTGTGTAGATTTTAATGAAAAAGCATCACCAATCAACTGACAAAAGAGAACCTACATGCGAGTATCATGTACGTAGGCACCTACCAAATCCACATCAACCATTCGTTCAGTGACGAACGTAAATAAGCTGTTTTAAAACTACGACTTTTACAAATATATTCACAAATATTGATCTTTAACCTTTAGCAAATTTGATTTAAATATTGGGATTAACTCCACTACAATGCACATGCTAAATGCATCTGATAATATTGGCAAACATAATATGTCGAAGGCACATACTGAAACAAAGAGAGAGATTAATTACTTGCAAAGTGTGCATGCTATCTACGCCATTTTATATTACTTTTTGAAGCTGAAGAGACAAGCTTCTGAAGGGAAAAGTCTAAAGAACTATTTAATGTCTGAGTCTTGAAATATTAGTGGATTAATTCTCAAAGCATTCAATGAAGCAATTTTTTAAATATATAAATGTCTTTTTGTCAACACGTCCATGAGATGAAGAAAAATGACTCAGCGGATTGATCTTATACAGTAATTGATATATTTCTAAACTCCTTTTCCCTCCTGTAATTTGGAAGAGCGGCTTACTTTTATGATACTGGAAACTTTGAAATGAATGGTAAAATACGAAAAAAATTGAAAATGAACGGAATCTAAAATTAAAAAGGTTATATTAAAGTGGATTATTGCAAGTATGTTTCAATGGATTTCTGTAGATTTTAAATACATTCGTAACTATCGTATGTAACATTTAAAATGATCATAGGGAACTGGAAGCATGTTCGTTCCTACCATCTTATATGGTGTACTTGCTTGTATAAGATATTTTCTCCAATCTCCGATCATTTTTTATTACATTCGTACTACCATTCCTATCCTTGTTACAATATCTAGAAATTTTACATATTCCTCTCTGCTATTAATGAATTTTTGAAACTTTTTTGAAAAAATTAATAACATTTTATTTTACAAGTATATGGTTGAAATTATTAGGTGTTGTCACAAACACAACAGTGATCATTCACTCAATAAAAATTTCTTTTAGCACTCTTAGTTTATTTTATAAATAATAATAAAGTTGACGTATCGGCTAACACAGTAAAAATTCACTTTTTCAAACATTTCTTGTTTTAAAAAATTGATATTCATTCATTAAACCAATTTTTTCAGTTGTGTATATGCATAACGAAATGGCAAATCCAATGGTGTTAAGATTTTTTTCTATAATTTTGTTGTGCTCTCCACAGCTATTGGAAGTCAAGGGCCCATAATAAAAAAATCCGATAGTAGAGAGGGGGTTTCCAACTGGAGGTCCGCGGACCTCATGCAGCCCGCGAGACAAACTTTGCGGCCCGCCAAAGATATTAGATAAACGAAGAAGTATTTTGGAGAAAAAGGTGAAACTGATGCAACACAAGATACAATCACTGATGAAACTGATACAACAAAAAATGAAACTGATATTTTATAGGTCGTTCAAATTACTATTATTTCTATATGACAAAAATGAAGAAACGAAGTTTATAAAGACTGATATTCATTCAAATAAATCTTGTGACCTAAATTCTCCGTTTTTAAGCATTGATTAGATAACAATAATTTCAGTTTGTCCTTAGATTTATTTTTGTTCTTTTATCCATTCTTATACTAATTAAAATATACTGACATTGTTGAGTGTTCTTCATCAAAACTAAATTGTTTTGGTATAAAATTGTTTGTTTATTATTTATTTCACTCCTTTATGCAATTGTAAAATAGTTTCGTAATCAATAAAATAATGAAGACTCTCCCTAAATTAAACTATGCATATTATTTCATTGTTCCTTTCTTCTACTAGTAGAATTTTATGAAAATTAGCCTTTTATTAACGTGCTAATTACCCATTGTTTCCAATTTTACCCTGATACCCTCACAAGTTGGAAACACCTATTCTAGATGTTTCACAAGCATGCAAATTCCCATTTCTCGAAGAAAAAACACGTTCAATATGAAATTAGAATTCCTTTCTCTGTCTACGTTCCGCATTACACTACGTTGGGTGGACATCATTTTGTTATATCTCTTACTCAACCAATATTTCATGCAAAATAAGTAGTTCGGCAAAACAAATTAAACCTTGCAAAAACAATAGTGAGAAAATTGTTGTTTGAGCCCCGGTCGAAAACAGATGAGATTGTAAAATTTAGAATTGTTTTTATTAAATAACCAAGTCAATGAGATCTATAAAAGTAAAGAAACAATAATAGAGGACAATTCTTTAACAGATTTATCTCAAATTTGTTTCATTTAATGCTGCATGAAAATGTGTAATCGGATTTAAACATCTTGGTAAACGAATGTATTACCACTCGGTGTGGACATCTGAGCGAATATTGAACGAATGAAATCGTGAAAATTAATATAAGATCAATGAATTGCCCATTCATTCAATACAAATATTAATGTATCGTTAATGTAATATTTATGAATGATCAACAATTTAATATTTATGAATAATCCGCTTGATTTTTTCTAGAATTTTTGTTTATTACTCGAAAGTTAGCGAATAAATTACACATTCTGTAATGTTTTTTCAGCATTTTTAATTAGTTCCATACTTCTGCAAATTGTATACTAAGTTGATGTTCACCTAGAATGTGTTTTCCTCCAGCATCTCATAAATTTTTCTTCCATTTTCTTTTGACTCCCTTCTTTAATCTCGAAATTTCAGTTGTTATTCTATGATCTCAACTTTCTTATATTCTATGATCCAGTTCCATGATCCATTATCTCAGCCAACGCGTTTACCCACCAATGCAGGCAAGTTTTACCCAGTCTGTTTATTGGAATTCATTGAGCAGCTTCTCATAAATGCGATATTGATTGTATAGTACTAAAACTATGGTATTCTAGTTAAAAGTTCATTTGAAAATGACAGATTATTCGATGAGGCACAGTTCTAGTGATAAGAGTTGGGCTACTGCGGGTGACGAGATAGAACTTGTACTCACAGATAAGTCTAGTGAATTCAGTAATGAAGACAGAAAACAAGTTCCCACCTGTCTAAATAGTATGATTGTTAAAAGCATGGATAGGAATAATTCGCGAACCTGCAATAATATGCATTAAGCAATAATATGCAATAAGGGCTCTAATGACCTTGATGTTGGCGAGCCCTAAAGCCCCAATTTTTAAAAAATGCGAACCTTATGGGAAGAAATACATAATATGACAATTTGCAAGTTAATTTTCTTGAGGAGGAAAAACGTCCAGAAATTTAAAGTAAAATATGATTAACACTGATGCATTGTATGTTACGGGAAAATAAATTTGGTAAGCAATTACATCGGCGGAACACTTTATTTTCGTATATCAAAGTCAGTGCATCCTGTGTACCATTATGTCGTGATACTTTTTTCTGTTTGAACCATCATTTTGTTTGTACATTGGAGTTTCAATTCATAGACTGAATCGTTCGTATTCCAGTTAATTTAATTATGAAATCCTACATCAAATTGCACCATGACAAGTCTTAAAAAACCGTTTTCTTTGCCGCTTTCTAAAAGAAAAATTTTAATAATCAACGTTTGCTGACCAACGCATCTACTTGGCAATCTGAAATTTCATTCATTTTCAATTTTTTTTTTTCAAAAAATTGGTATCAGTAAAGAAAATTATGATTGAAATTCGTAATCGCTACTATCAATGTCCTTTAAAATGCAGAAGGTATTTTCAGGATTCAAAAAATGACTAAAAATTATGAGAGAATAATTTACATTGTACGAGTACATGCGACTAAGAAAACTATTATTTCTCTTGATTGGGGGTCCATAAAAAATTAAAACCGTAAAAACAAAAATTTTCTTCTTTGCAAAAATAAGGAATTTTGTTATTTATTGAAATATGAATATAAAAAATAGCAAAAATTAAAGGTTAATTGACAAAGATCCTACGATGTTCAAATGTAATTATTTATTTGGATAATTTATATAATTTAACAATATAAAATTATTAAAATAATTTTGAATTTGTTGAAGACTTTTCGAGACCCTGAAGATCTTAGGATCGTCGGCCAGTGCTCTCTGCCGGTGTCTAAAAACGGCACTGGAGTGGATAAAATCGTATGCATTCTCCGCGCACAAGGATTTGTCTTCACCATTTGCTTGTCCATTTTGTAGGCCCCACTGTATTTGACGTTCAGAAAATATCTGATATAGGTATTTTGAGTTGTGTATATAAACGGAAGGAAGGAATCATTACATTTGACCCTCTGTGATATAATTTTCATAAGAAAAAGTTTTATGGCAACATCAACATGGTATTTAATAAATGTATAAATAAAACGTTTTTTGGTAGTTCCATTTATTCTTGTGTTCTTTACAGCATTATTTTTACTTCACAATTAGAGAAGAAATGAAAATAATTATAAAACAAAGAAAGAATTTTATAATAAATAATTATAAAATTCTTATCTGGATGTGCGAGTTATCGAAAAGCTTATTCTTAATCAGAAGTATTGGTTTGAAGTTTGGCGGACATATAGCCTTTACCGAGCATAATTTAATGTTCATTTTACGAGCATCTTTTGTGTGTACTAGATCTAAAATTGCACAGCAACAGCCAACGGTGTAGCTGACTGTCGTCCCTAGAAGAAAGCTGCCGTAGCTTTATTCGCTCTTCCCCCGAAAAATATTTACGGTCCGGTACAGTGAACAACAGTTTAACTATCGGTAGTTTCACCACATCTTACAATTTTTGAGAAGAAAGATCATACCTTTGAAGTAAAAAAAAACTTTATTTAAAATACATAGGTATTTATTTTCATAGTTAAAAATAATTACAGGAATTCTTGATCTTGAAATCAAATGAAAAGTTTTTTGTGTTGGGAAATTCAACCGTGATTGTTTGGCGTCCCTGGCCGGCCCCACAACTCGGTTGACCATTGGTCGCACATAACTCTGGAAACAGCGACTTCAAAATTAAATTCTTTCTTAGCTTGTGAGATGGGCTCGCCCGAAATGAAATCAGACTCCAATGGCACCCGGTTGTGACCTCATATTGAACCGACGAGCGAAGATGACAGCGACGGGACGAAAATCTCAGTGAAAAAATGTGGGTGTGTTCAAGTTGAAGCGACGCGGAGTGTATCATCAAAGTGGAGCAGCGATGCAGTCATGAGAAAGGACGGCGGGCTCTCCGTCACCTTTGTAATTGACTAGCAGAATGAACCCGGGAGAAGTGAGCTGGTTATACAGTGAAGAGGTGTGGACAAATAAGAATCTCTAGATTTCTTATTTTCCCTCTGTTCCGATTTCAATTATTTCTTTCGGCCAAACATTTTTTTAAACTTCGGCCAGAGTAGTGTCCAGATTTGTAGTAAAGGCAATCCACTGCTATTCTACGTCCTATTCACCTCATACCAAGGCGTAAGATTGGGAAAGCAGTGATGACTGAAAAGAGGACGCGCGGTGTCACCGACACAGACTTACGCTTACACAATACTGCTATTGCTAAACATCCGAATTTAGTGACTGCAGTTTCCTAGGTTGATGCCATTGCCATTTACTGTAACATTTATTGACTAAAAATTTTCAGATGTACAGACTTGCATTCTTTCTGTTTGCTTGTACTAGGGGCAGTCTTTATATTAAACTATATCAATTAGCCTTGCGATACCTCTTAACCTAGAGGAGTGATAGGAGTAATCACTCCTGTAGGTACTAATATTTCACTTGACCGAAACCAGGTCACTATGACCTAAACGACCATGAAAACTGTGGATTCGATCCTTATATCGGTCGTTTTCGATCAGTTATAACACACCCTTTCCACTTGACCCAAAAATGTTCCCGATGTTTTTACTCCCCCCACCCCGTGGTTACTGAACACTGACGTAACATGGAAAATATTACTATCTCAGCGACCCTGAAAATTTTACGTATTGTATAGATTCGAAGCTCGTATCGGTCGTTTTACATTATTTTGCATGTTCCTTCCTTACCCCCTCCTCTCAGGGTACCGTTTTTCTCATGTGATCTCAACTTAAACTTAACGGCATAGATAGCATAACTTTTTATCTCAGAAACAGGGCTCGTGTTCTCAATATAGAGCGAGCATGACAATTGCACCTCTCTCAATAATCACTCAATGCATCTTTTCTCAGATCGATTCAAACAGTCTCAACACTGATTTTCCCCGTGGTTTATGTCCCACCTGATACTGCGACCATTTTATTTGTATGATAAAATGTATGCCTCGCTGAAGTGAACCAGCAAATGTCAACTATTTTTAAATTTACCTAAAAATAAGAATATTCACGAAAGAATTGAAAAGTGTTATATTTTTGGTGAATGTTTGTACCTCTCGTTTAAGTCATCAAAACATTTTTTTGTGAGATACATCTGGAGATAGATACTTCAGGAATAGCTTATTTTCTTTCTCCCTGTTTTTTAATAAAGTCAAAAATCTTTCAGAAAGGATTATTTTTATAGTTTTACAGCAAATAGCTACATATTAACAAAAGTTTTCTATATTTATTTCCATTAAAACTGGGAATAATCACAGGGTTAATGCAGTATTTTTGTTATTTGAGTGAGTTCTCTATACATAGAATGAACGGAACCACCTCGGCCTTGAGATGCAAAATTCACTCTTGGTCACGTGGAAGGGGGATGTATTCCTGCATTCCATCCACTGTGGCGGAATCTCGGGAATTTTTCCCCGGATCCCATATTATTAGAATGTTTTATGTTGTTTGAACACGAGCACCCATATAAACAGTCGAGGCGTACAGTTCATTTAAGGTTCCCTCTAAAGAAGACCCCTATTTTAATTAATTCACAAAATATTTTTTGATTATTGAATTAGAAAGCAAGAAATTCTCTCCCACTTCGGAATTATCAATTTTGACACTTCTGGGAGCTTATAAATTTTAGTTCGTTGTCGAAACGAAACATTTTTCCTTAAAATTATTTAATACATACCTAACATCGTTCGTCTCGCGACGATATTTTCCAACTTTATTTTTAAATACATTGCTATAAAGGGTCGCATTGCCGAGACACTTCATGGATTGCAGGGACAGTGTTCGGTGAGGTGTATCGCTGTGAATGCAAGTATCGGTTTATTTAATGCATGCACTAAGTGAAACGAATTACGAATCTTGACCATTGTGCAAAGGTTCCACAGGGTACAAAGGCAAAGGTACAAAGAATTTGAGCAAAGGTGAAACGATTTCCTGGTAAAATCATTAGCCAAATTACCGAGGAAATATTCCGTATATAACCGGGACATTCGTCATAAATGTTCACAAAAAATGAAAAGGAAAAAGATATGTCATAGGATGTCTTGACACATATGGTGATGTCTTGAACGTGTGGTGACGAGTTCAAAGCGCTGTTACTCTAGGGAAATATATTATCTACAGTAATGCAGATCGTACCTATGTTACAATGTGAATGAGCGTAAAATTCTAACCTGAAATTAATGTTTCTCGGTGAGTGGGTCTGAAATCCGCAACTTTCAGAACGATTGCCATAAACTTAAGCTTTAGAACGTACAATAGAAACTCGTATGGGTTGTATCGACTAATTTTAGTTACCTAGCAGTTCCCATGCACATCTTTGAAAAATCTTAGTCGACACATCAATGACTTATCACCTCTTTTTGAGGTCAATTAAAAGAGAGTTACCAAGTTTACCTATGAATGAGGCGTCTAATATACATAAAGCTGACGTGTCAGTGACTGATATTGACGTTTTTTACTCACTTACGAAAATCGTTTTTTTTCTTCAAAAATGTAACTAAAATGGAAGAAAAAGAAAATTTTAAAAAATTGCGTTTCTGTCGATTTGTACATGAAATTCAATTCTGAAACCACATGTATTTGTTAATATAGTTGGTTATATAACATTTTACCCTACATTGATGTTTCAAAAATATTTTGTTTCTGTGAAGTATGGGAAAAAGAGTATTTTACATTATCTTCGTATTTTCCATATATTTCTGTAAATATAAATTACATGGCATTTCAATCAAATGCTGATTACTCTCATAAAAATAATTATCACCTTTACTTGAAACGTTATTACGGTAGGTGGACCTAATCGAAGAATCATAATTTCGAATTCGAAATTGATTTTCCTCGTTCGATCAACAAAATTGAAGAATCTCATATTTGTATTTTCTATGGCATGAGGGGTATTATTTTATTCATAAAAATTTGCAAGTTTGAAAACGTCCTAACTTTCTTCTTAAAGAAGTGTCGCGGTGGATATTTATAAATTAAGGGTACAGTTTAATCTTTCCCTCAATCTTTCTAAAATGCCATTCTGGTTCGATTTAACTTCAATACAGTTGGCCATGGATTTTCGAAGCTGATGAAAAACATACGAAGGTGCTGTTGAGGTGTGTGGATGACATATTCTTCTTAAATCGTTCTTATTGAATACTATTTCAATCAATTGTGTAAACGTGTTTCGAACTGCATCAAAAGCTCATGTGTTGCGGCTATATGTAAACGTTGGCTAGTTTTGTTCATTTTATAAGCTTCGGGTGCATTGAATTGTATGAGTTTTGGATTTCGTAGTATGCATAGTTGTATTTGATATGGTAACATCAGATGATTTGTTCTTTATTTATTTATTTTTAAACACTTATTTTAGAGAAAATTTTACGAACACTCAACGTGTTCGTAAAATAGCACAGTATATAAAGAATAATAACAATAAAATAAACATTAAATCTTAATTATGACATACAAGACGAAATATTATTTTCCAGAGCATATTTACTATTGTGTGTTTTTCATAGCATTTTGGTGAGACTGGATATAACACGTATTTTACTTTAGAATTATATAAAAGGTCCTAAATAAGCAAGTTGTTTATTCCTTGTAATCTTTCAATGGGAAATCATGTTTTGAAAAGAAATCGCCTATGCTGAGGATCGCCTCCCGAAGAATAAATAAGTGCCGATTGTACCAAAGTTGAATCCATTGCAAATAATGGAGGTATTCCGAAGCCAATGCGTTTAATTCGATTTTTGTAAATTCTGTTGTTCATAAGGTTGTATTGAAAATAATGCATATATTACAAAGGTCGCGATAATTTATTTAACTGTTCAACCACTTACTGATAAAATACACGGTTTTTTCTGACATCTGAGCATTTTATCGTGATTGCTGACATTTAGATTCGTAAAGTTTTTTGTATAGCTACCTTTCTTTTTTAGTAAAATCATCACGTTTGCTTCTGAACGCCTGAATTGTATAATTATAGGTTTTCACTCATTTTTGTCGAATGTGTGTCGAAGTATTTCACAAATTACCTATAGAGCGGGGCGGAATACACTGAATTTCTTTTCACCAAGTACATGCAGTTAAGATTTATTTCTTTTGCCACAGTGTTATATGCTAAGTATGATTTTGTCAGAATAATTTACGTGAAAGTTACTGTTAAATTTCATTATTTTTTTGCAATGTGTACAAAGTTCAACAATAGATGCACGACCATAGTTGTTTTGTTTGGAAGAAAACTGTTTATTTACATCAATATTCGTATTAAAATGACCGTCAGTATAACCAATACAACATTTTTATCCAGGCAAATTAATGCTATAATAACAATACAAGACATAAAACTTATGTATATTATTTTTTTTGAAGCAAAATGAAAAAATAAATTAAAAATCTACAATACAAGCATTGAGATGTGATGTTTTATTCATATAACTAAGTTAGAAATAAATGCTTCTCATTTATATTGAAAGTTTGACAAATAATGACTTGAAATTTGCCTTGGTCATAGTCACCTTGGAAAAATGCAACTTTTATTATCGTGAATAATTATAAAGAAAGGGAATTAATTAAGTACGAATTAAGTTCCTAATTTCTTATTATTAAATTATACAGAGGTCTAAAAGTGTTTCATATTCTAAAAATATGCAAATTGCGTCATGTAGCGCCGTGCAAAACCCATAAAAATCCTTTAAAATATATCTAGAATTAATGGCTAGTATTTATCAGATAGCAACTTCATCATCTTTACCCTAAATCATGCGGAAGTGTACCAATAAATTTTCTCGATCTAGAGAGAAACCTCTTGTATCTCGTTGATTTCCCTCGAATTTGTTCAATAACCATAAGTATAGTGTCAGGAATATAATTTTTGAAAACATGAAACGTTTTATGTTTTAATGCCCCCTTTTCTCTACGCCCCATCCCGTCAGACGTGCCGACTCCTACCTGAAAACTTACTTCGCGGTCATTCTTTTTTATTGCTCAAAATTCATGCCCCTCATTTGATTATGTGGACAGCAGGTTAAGTACGTAACGAAATAAGAAGAGAGAGTTATAAAGTGTGGTCCATCTCTGAACAAATGTACGATTTTCAGATAGATTCGTAAATCACTATCCCTCAACCCGTTTAATCGAATGCGTCTGCTCATTAAAATATCCAAGAGCGGATACTCTCCAAATTGACATCCTGAAATCCCTTAAAACCGGTTGCTGTTTGAAACTGAATTTCCTGTCATATAACAGCTTCAAAAACAACTCTTGATAGATTTGCAGATTAAGTCGATCATTAATGTGCCCCTTCATATTCAAGTTTAACGTATATTTCCTTACGCCACACAAATTGCTACTCATAAGATTAACAATAAAAATAATAAAATGCATTCTCAGTAAACAAATACAATTAAATGGAAGTTTATTAAAACTTTTGACTGTAAATGAGTCGACAGGAATTAATCTAATATTTTTTAAATGGTAAAATACATAGAAAATTATAAAAAAGAATACGTTGAAATTTAAACTGACAATTCTTCGTATCTCCTATATTCTCTTTGTACAATAAGTATTTAAATTGGAATGATGGGCAGTAACTTAATGAAAGGTATCTACATACATGGACGATCACCCCCGACCACGTAACACTTCTATAGATATTATTGTACGCCTTAAGCATCTTATCAAGGTAATAATTGAACATAGGTCATGTGAGTTTTCGGAAGAAACAATTGTTGGAGATTCTCCAGTCTCTGAGCTTTTTATTTCGATTTGTGTAATTCCTTCCGCGTCCAACAGAGTTTCATCTTTTGTAATGATTGACTCTCCAGAAAATAATTTTGCCAGTGCTATTCCTTAATAACACTATTACTAAGGAAAATTTCTTTGATGAATGGTGGTTGAAGTTAAACATAAGATGAGACTTGATCTACCATTATCATGACCTTAACATCGATATAATGCGTTAAGATTTTTTTCATTTTCCTACCTGACTTATTCCATTCATACTGCAAAGGATGCTTTAAAAGTTATAAAAACTCGGATATCAAACTAACTTTTGGAGAGCTTATTTCTAATCTTGAACGATTTCAGAAGTCAAATTGTATGGCATATTGAAGCAGAAAACTCTCTAACTCGCTTAACTCCTTTAACAAGAGTTGCGACAAGTTCACAGCTACCTGGATACATAGAAGAGATACATTAAAGAAAATGAAAATCAACGTCTATCCTACCAAAAAACTTCAAACTATATTGAACTCTTTGAAAATCGATTACGTTCTTTTGACTCGAAGAATGAACCGATAAAATGACATACTTATTTATAAATATATTAAGTTATTTTTAGTAGTGAATTATTAAATGAATTATTTATTAATACCATTATTTAGCTTCTGTTTCAATGTTTTTGCTTTTTCTAATTTCTCTATTTTTGGTTCACTACTTTGAAAAAAAAATTCTCTTTATTTATCAAAAACCGTATTTGTAACTTAGTGTATACTTTGGAAATTATTGAATATTCTATTAGTACTCATGATACATAGCTCCGCAAACACCCGTCGATCGTTGAATCTATCTTATACAAATAAATTAGGTACGTTTACTAATATCAAAGGTTTCTCCTTTTGTTGTTAATTTATTTGAAAAAGCGTTCTCGTTATTTTTCATCCATTACACCTGTTCTTCAGGAATTATTTATAGATTTCATTTCGCATTCGTTCTACTTGATTTTAAAAAGGCATTCAATTTAAATTTTCCGATGATAATTAGATTTCATAAGCAGAAAATGAAAGAAAATTCTGTTATAATTGTCATGTAGAATTAAAAAAATCTAGAAATTTTTAAAGTGATTGGGTTAACGAGGAAAGGAACTTTGGCCTTGTAAAAACATCAAGGAAAAACCTGCTGTTACGTTCCTTGATAAATACATTCATTTTACTATTTCATTCACCGATATTGTTTTTGTTTTTCCTATTGGACAAGACTTAAGTCATGAGACATGCTCTTCTATTCCATGATGGAGAAAGCTATAATGATATAGTAGTAATATGATTATAATTACAATTATATATATATATATATAATATATCGCATTTACAATAACTGACATAACATTGATTAAAATGATAGATTCAGCAAAAATTATCATCTAGATAATAGTGAAACGGTAAGAAATGTCACAATAACAATTTATACAGATAAAATTTCAGATTTAATTTGATATAATAGTACATACAACAATATGAAAATATATATATTTATATTAGAATTAAAAATTCCTGAAAATATACATAAAATGGAACACATTCGTGGGAACAATGCTTCATAAACTTATAGATAAATATATTCTGCCTAAGTGCTGTGCAGTGGTACATCAAATTTCTTTACAGAACATGCAATGTGATAAATACTGTCGAATGCCATTTTGTTATGTCATTATTTCTTTAAAGTTAAGGGCCGGTGGGAGTCGCCAGCTCTGAGCGAGTTGACTATGGCGCTACCGGTCCGTCGGCGACAAATTGAACTTTTAGGAAAGCGCGTCTCTTCCTGACACTCCCTTCCACCCCTTCCAACGTCTCATTACCGATCGGTTTATGCGAACAAGCCTCCTTTCAGTGGCATTTCGTAAAGAAGTAAATTTATTGTCAAAAAACAGTACAGACTGCGTATGACCAAACACTGCATTGCACAGCGTATTTTCCCGGTGGCCAAGGGCATTGCCCTCACCAGCCCTCAGACCCTTCCAGCTGCCGTGACCGACTGTCTTGGTCTGACAATAAGAAAAAATGTGACTAAAATTTCCAACACCACACCGATAAACTTTTCATTTGCAACACCAATGTACTAACGAAAAACTATGTATCTTGACCACTCAATATAATTGTAATAGAATCGTGAAGGCTTGGTCAATAAAAACAATTTATTAATAACTCGCCAACGTTTCGGTTTTTATTTGAGTTCTTCTTCCCGGGTTATAACATAAACAGGTGACTATTACTATCAGAAAGAAGTGAAATTACTTAAACAGAAATCATACATAATAATACAAACAAACAATAATACAAACAATATAATATTCCAGCATACCTTGTTGTTCTATTATAGACATATCATGGGAGATCTGGTAAGAGTTTCTTTTGGTACAGTATCAGGCCACCCAGTATCCAGGAAAGATAGTGGACGTGGAGGGTAATGTATTTTGCAATACAACAATGGTAAAAACAAAAAGTTTACAGGCGGCGGCACGACGACAAGCATCGAATATCGAAGTGTGACAACAAAATATGATGAAAAATGAAGCTATCTGTCCGAATTAGCGATTCGCCAACATATTTGAGCATTTCTTGTAGTTTTGACACAGTGAACAAAATTTGTCTTTAAACCTGTTGTGCTCTGCAAACTTATCCCTATCACAATCACGCTCTGCCAACTAAACCCTTTGAGTAGATTAACGTTCCTCGCACATGAGGTTAAAAACCTAAGTTGGAACACTTTCGAAAACGTTTTTATGGATTATTTGAAAACACTTTTTAATTTACTGGATCCTAGACAATTTCATTGCCAAGGAAAGGCAAACGTAATCAGCAATCAGTAGTACATCCCAAATTCACTGTATGACAAATAAAAAAGATATAAAATCTGTGAACACTAGCACCGATCTCCCCAACGATTACATAAGGGGAAAGTACCGGTAAGTTTAATAAGATCGTTCAATTATATTTCAATAATTGAGATGCGATCTCTCTACCACCATATCCAACTAAACCACACTTCATGGAGCAACTTACTAGAAACAAAACTTATTCAAGCCATATTAAAACCAAATTGCGTAGTTCAGATGAAATATACATGCATTTGCAGTATTCTTTCAATTCTTAAAATAACTTTTTTGCCTTTCAAACGATTTCATTGTACGTTAGAGTATATTGCTTATAATTGTACGTTAGAGTATATTGAAATATTTTCATAGACGTTTTTTTAATTTTATTCAAAAATGTACAAAAATATTTTTTTATAATTTCAGTTTAGAAAAATTAATTGAAATTTTACTTTACTAAAAATGTTATAGAATGATTGAACTAAAGTAAAGAAGAGAAAAGTTATAGTAGCTGTGTTTATATTACTTATGTATGTTAATCTAAGAGTTATTCTGATTCTTTGGAACTCAGGTCATCTTCATTCTTGTTCTTAAGATTGCTTATAGATTTATTGAGAGAGAGCTGAAATTGTTCGAAGTCACGAAATCTATTATTGTGTATAAGGAAAAAAATGATCGATGATGATGATGATGATGATGATGATGATGATGCATTTCAGAACTTACCACTGGCAATGGTTGCACAATCACAATACAAACTATCCAGCTCTCTGTGCACAACATTAAAATATTATTTAAAATGTTCACTTCAGAAAAAAATAATTTCACTTAATAACCAATCTTCTCAATTTCTCTCAAAGCACTTAAAAACGTAGTACACACGTAGGAAGCGCACTGCGGAATATGTATACACTACGTCGGCCTTCCTCTTGGTAATACTATCGAATTCCTGATCTGGGCATAACTTCGCTCTTGGTATAGCTGATAATAACTTCGACATTATGGAATTTTATCATTTGACGCCTTCGAAACGTGCTTCATGTTTTCAACAGACGATCCTGGTCGAAGTAATAATATTGTTGACACTCCTCGAAGGGAACTCCCTGGAGACAGTGAAGGGCGTTTAATGGAAGCTGAATGGAAGGGTCCGCAGATAACTCGGGACTTATCCAATGAGTGAATGTTGGGCAACTTTGGGCAAAATGTTTCTTTTGGAATCAATTCTACATACATCATATATTTACGCAGTGGCCTCAAAGTTGCGCGACGGGCCCCGACACCCTTTTAAAACTCTACGTTAAATATAAGCTTCCGAAAACATTTCTTTAAAAAAAAATTCAATTAAAGATACCTTATAAAACAGTTAATTGAATTCCAATGATAATAAAAAATAGAAACAACTAAACATATCTTTATTTATCCCTGCGTAAAATTTGAAGTCAGTCCATCCAACCATACGGGTGGTATAAATTATTTCTAAAACGTTACCAACGCTAAAACTTTAATTTAAGGACATCTGCAAACATACAAACCCTACATTCAATCGACGATAGCAGACGCCAGATTTAACCAATTTTCTGGAAATTAACATCGTTAGACGCGCCAGTTAATCAGCTATTCTGTGATATAAATTTAATGTTGTGAAACAAATTTGATTTTTTTCCTTTTTGTCTGGGTTTTGGCCTCAAATACTCCTGTGCGGTGCTTCGAAGATGTGTTTTTTTAAATTTTCACTTTAGCGCTCGGCAATATAAAAGGTGTTATTGATTAATAATAGTTAAGATTGTTCTGCCGACGGAGAATTACGTCTAAAATTTATATAAATGGATTCAATAATATGTGCTTTTAAAACACACATTATTGTCAATATAAGCAATACGTAGATTATTTAATAATTAGATTAAATACGTTTTTTAAAAGAGGATATGGTTTAAAAACTTTTTGAATATTTTAAGGAGACGAAAAGATTTTTAATGTCGGCAAAGACGCGCATTTATTTTTAAATTATTTTATAGCAGTATTGCGGCATTATGAAGAGATATTTAAATTTTATGATGCACTGTTGGCGGTTTTAGTCTCTTGAGAGCTGTCTGCCATTGTCATCTACGTCATGTTCCTAGAGACAGACGTAAGTCCAGGCTTAGTAATGGAGACAAGCGAGTTAACATTTTATATTATTTTCTCTACAGATAACTTTGTATAACAAATTGTATTGTCGTACTTGTTACTATTATCCACGAATCTAACTATAAAATTAATTTAAATGAACAAAGAAAGTAATTCCATATTGTAATGATTTGAATGACTGCACCCGGCAGAAATAACTTAAGGAAGTTCTTTGATAGGGGACGGATGTTGAACATCATCTAGCATTATGGCACAAAATTTCATGTTCCGTTCCGTTTTTAATCACATGACAAGGTTCTGAGCTTTGTTTTTCTAAGAATCCGGTACATAGGTATAACGGATTCTCGTCACCGATCTATTGTAGTCAACGTCCAAACAAAAAAGCTGATTATTGTAACTCAAGGTCATGCAAAACATTCATTTTATCACAAATAAGTTAATGATAAGCACTACCGTTTCACAAATAATAAAGAATGAAATTAAAATAGCACAATGTGTTTCCCCTTCAGCTTCTAAATACTGTAGACCTCAAATATACCCAAGGGCATAGCAGTCCTTGTTGGCCCGTTTGATGCGCCCCTGATTCGGAGATATTTTAGATAAAGCGTAACAAACATAGAATTAATAATAACTATCTATACAAAACACGGAAAGTACTCCCATCTCAAGAAAGAAATCATAAACTTCCTTTTTTTTTATTAGAGAAAAAAACTTTTTGTATTTCCAACTGAATGATTTGGGAATTGACTAAAGTGTTCATAAATTTTGGAATATGTTTTACGCAATTACGGGTTCCACTGAGTACATTGAGACCCGTCTACATAACAAGGAATGCTTCATAATGATATCGTAGAAAAACTACTTTCTATTTTTTCTAATTTACTGAGTATTATAATGAATGATAATACAAAATTGACTTTGAGTTTTAATAGATATACGACGAGTATTGGAATCTGTGTTCTTCTTTATTTCTACTAAGAATTACGCGTTTTATTTCATTTTTTGCGCCAATTTCTTAAAGTGATTGGTATGTTTAAGTTAGTTTTCAACTATGCAACGATAACCCGTGGACTATTATCATCTTGGGTGCGGCTTACACTGATTTTTCTCAATATGTTCTTGGACGCGACCTTTCTGAAAATTTTGTTACTAAATGAATTTATAAATAATGTTGCATTGTTGAGAAAAGATTTAACATACATGAAAGGAAGCTACAACATTAAAAATAATGCAACACGTTCAATAACAGGACTAAAATTATTCTATTATTTTTAATTTTCGCAATTAACGAGTTTTTCCTGTAACACCTTTAAAAACCTGCAGTTTAAATTTTCCTGAGATAGATATTATTGCTTCTGCAATATTAAGGCATTCATTATTTTTGGTAAATTAAGTAAATGTGAGTTTGTTATTCCATTAAGCATTTCATATTGTATATAATATTTAGTATTATGATCAGAAATCTTAGTGTTAAATTCCTTATATTCTTTATCACGCCATAATTATGGTGCTCTTAATAATAATTTATTAGATTACAAAAATTATTTTAATGTACGCTTATTCTTGTGTTTTATTATTCATAATAAGATTTTTTTATATGAACTCGGGTTTGCACAGTACTTATTATCTTCCGCCCTATACCACCCCGGGGTTTTCTCTTGTTTTCCTTCGAGCACTGTGATCGGAGACAATGGGCTAGTCCCATACTTGCTCCCGGAGTAAATTAGCAAATTGTCTCACACGTGATCGTACGTACGTAAGTTTTAACATCTTCTTGGCGATAAATTGTTTATTAACCCAACAACAATTAAAGAAGGCTCGTAATATAACGAGACGTAGGCCTACCGGAAAACATTTTCTTGGGAATCAACAAAAAATTAGGTGTCAGAATTGAGTTATCTTCCTTTCGGCCAGTACTACACGATTATATTCCTATGTCATAGATCTATTACCAAATATTATTATTAAAATTCACTATTAAACCTTATTGAGTCTGTGTGTCACAATTTTAAACAATCAATTTCATTCAGCAATTACTTATCACTTCATCTTCATTAGATTTGAAATAAATCAGATAAATTAAACTTATTTAAAGTCTAATGAAGGTGAAGTGATAAGTAATTGGTGAATGAAATTGATTGTATAAAAGTGTGACACGTAGACTCAACAAGGTTTATTAGTGATTTTAATAATAATAATAATAATAATAATGATAATAATAATACAATCATAAAAAACCTCAACTATATATTAGCAAATATCTTTCGATGAAGCATACGGCCGTGCAGTGCCGGATCTAGACCGTAATCAAGGAGGGGGGCCTAATCAGAGAGCATTTTTGTTTTAAAATTATAGTGTTACAACACAAATTTAATAAATATTACCTTTAAATCAAATGCATCAAATATACAATTAACAATCTAGTATTATTAATAACATTTATTAATTAAAGTTATTAATCTGGTATTATAAATTTTATTAATCTGTTATTATTAATATAACAATTATAACTAATAACAATTATTAATCTGGTAACACTTTTAACAGACATTGAAGTTGATAAATGGCATACTTTGTAAGAGTTCAGGTCCAATAGCCCCCTCATAGATCCTCCACTGAGGCCCTAGTTCACAGGCTTTGGTTATAGTTGAACTATGACCATGTGTCAATGATATGTTCTCATAGAGAGAGCCTTTGATCGTACCTTTGGTAATAGATCTAAGACATGAATATGATCGTATAATATCCGCCTTATGAAAAAGATTTAAAAAGCTAGTCGAAATATATTTACACCAAAATAACTGATGGAAACTTTGATTCGCTCGTGTGTTGCATCCAACACTTATCATTCACAAGTCCAGACAAGTTTTGGGTATCCTGGGTTTTCTTTGCAGTACATTACATGTAAACCGGCGGTGCAAAAATGTGCCTCCTCTTACATATTAGTTGTTGTTTTTCCGCAAGCTCATTATGTCAGTAAGTTTTCCTTGAACCATCGTTCTCTTGAAACTTGGTGGACGAATCTGGTGTCACGCAAATGGACTGCCAAAGAGGTGAGCGTCCTGGTCATGGTTGAAAGATGAGATGAATCTTACCTGTTCCGTGTCAGCGTTCTCAGATCACTACAAGAATAAACCATGAAAAGGAATAATATTCTCCAAAGGAAAAAAGATATTGGAATCTAAGGTGATGTATTGTGGTATCAGAAGTGCCCGATAGGAAGAAAATGGTGTGATATGAAACGCTCCCTTCGGGACGTCTAGGGGGAAAATCTTTCGTGTCTTCCTGTCATTTTATTTTATATTTTGTGAACTGTAACGATATACCTGATCATTTGATACCTGACACATTGCATTAGCTTGTCGTTTCCGGTACGATATTGAAAATTTATCCCAACGCGGTTAAAGAATTTCCACTTTCAAATGAAAGTAAATTTAACTGTCCATATGCAAATTTTTGAGCGAAAAGTCTCTTTCACTACCTTATAAGGTATTAAATCCCCTGCAACAAAACAATTTTTTTAAAGCTTACTTTAAGAAATTTGTTTTAATATGTTGTTCGATGGAAGTTTGCTTGTATTGAACTAGTCACCCTAAAGGGCTTCACTTATGTTTTTTTTATGTTACACTTCAACTCTTCATTATAATTTTGAATAGGTGAAAATAGCACGTCTAAAATATTTTTTTCGCAGTGATGGTAGCGCGAGTTCAGGAATGTACGTCCGTCGATCTGTGCTTATCTGTTCCAAAGGAATGCTTCAATTACTTTCACTATTAAGAAAAAGTAATAATTATTGTTCAATAAAATTAGTTTTACTTCTGGTAATCAGTAAGAGGAATTTGAATTCAAATTGAATGTTTTTAAAATGTCCGTAGAATGTTCGTCAACAAAAATCATTAATTTTTCTTGATATAGCGAAAGTGACAGAACAATTCCTTTGGTACAGATAAGCATAGATCGACGGACATGCAAAAGGTATTCTGCCTGCATACATTCTTTTCGGGGTAAGGGATCTCCAAAATGTGTAATTCCGTGAAAATCTCTCTATTGGAATATTTTGCGATCAGTTTCCTCCCCATTCTACACATCGATAAAAATTGAATCACTACAACATGAAATGAATCAAATTTTCCAATTATTAATCTGAATTAGATTACGCCAGTCCACACTTAACATGATCCACCAGAGAATTATGAGTGATGAGTGAAATACACGCTCGTTTCATACCTAAACACTTTCATGCTTTAGCTTCCACTGTATAAAGTGAGATACATCTCAAATTTTATTTCATGTACTTGTTTATAGCTTTTAAGATAATTATTTGTTTTTTTTCAATATTATATGAAAGAGATACTGTAGTAATAGTATTAATAATTATAATAAAGCTGTTGTAGATATCAAAATTTCCTATTCCAACAAATTGGTTAATTTAAATGGCAATTTAGGAACGCACGTATTAATTAGTTTAGTTTATTGTCTTCCACTTAGTCATACGCAGTCAGTAACTGCTTTTTTCATAGTAAATTATTTATTTTCAACCAAAATAAATAGCTTCCTTGGTAGTCGTGGGTGCAAAACTATCGAGGAGATTCTTTCTTATAAGAAATATAAAAAGTACATTCTGTTGTTAAAAATAACACATTCATGCTGCTCGATTACCAGTTCCGTTGTATTTCGTCCAATTGTTTTCAATGACATCTCTCTTTCCGCCCCCCCCCCAACCATACACACACAACCAAATTCGGAAATATTCCCCTATCATCACAAGCACACCACTCATTCCGCGTGAACTTCTGTTATCCGAGAATTTGGGGACAATTTTCCGCGTGGCCACCCTGTGACCATATCTTATTTCCTGTCGAAGGTCAGGGTCGAAGTTTCTTCTTGTTTCGATTCCACTCTCGTGACACTGACCTGTCCGACATCTCGATGCATCCATCATTGGCATACGGATAAGTGAAAGTATGAACTACCGCAGATGTTTAGTGTTAGCCAAGATAAAATATACTAGCGAACTCGGGAAAATTCCAATAAAACTGAAATTTTGTGTACTCCTTCAAATTATTAAAAATTAAATAACAAAAGTGTCTATCGATATGGCTTGTGCTAAAACTTTTATTCGAAGTAAATAGTACCGAAATATGTTTTCACTCATGAAATTAAAAAAAATGATTAACCCTCCATTACAAGTTCGTGGCGTGGGAACATTCTCCTGGATTGAGAGCCCGCTGACTGAATGAATGTGCTTCTCTTTGGAAATTTGTTCGTATATTTAGCTTTGCTATCGTAAATTTTAAAAATAATTTGTTTAAAAAAAATTGATTATTAGAATTTGTATTTGTATGTTTATTCGAACGTTTGAAGGTGAAAAAAGAATGTTCTGCTCTGAGGGATTTTTTCCGAACATTCAATTTTTTTGTATACTTTGGCTTATAGACGTCACTGATGAAGAAACGGAGAAGACGCAATAGCTACTCTTTCCAGAGGTATTGCATGACTGTGGACGAATCGATGGGGAAGTAAACTGCAGGAAAGTTTTCAATGAATTGAAGGTTTTGCGCTAGAATTGTTCTTACAGAAGATCCAACGCAACCTTCCAGAAAATCGGCCTATTCACCAAAACACAATTTTGTATACGCCCACACTACATGATCAAAAATGTAGTAAAATATTATGAAAAGGAAATGTAATCGATTGAAAGAAAACAGTGCACGAATGTGCGAGTATCATTGAAGTTATATTCTTCATTGAATTTTCTTCCAAAATACTGGAAAGGTGATCAAAAATATTGAAAATTCATAATTAAAATCACCATCGAAGCACGCGAGAATTCACCTATACTTTACAACAGACACAAACATTTCATTAGCTCTGGAGAAGATAATGATGCATCCGTAGACGAGGAAATAATTAAACAATATGACCTAATTTTGTGAGGATATATCTTACTTTTTATCTGGTCACTCAGTTTTATAACAATTACTATCAACTATGCATCGAATAATATCATTTCTTTTATTGAAATATGAAACTAAAAAATGGGATGGCTCTTAAATATTCACTCTCTTGAACAATTTGTGATGATTGCCAACTGTCCTTTAGAACAATATTTAATTTAGTATTTAATAAAAAGACATAAAACTTACTTGTTTGTATTACTCGATCACAAAAATGATAGAAGTGTGTTAATTTCATTTATTTATGGGAACGAAATGTTTGAAAATTTTGGATTTTAAACAAATTTGGGTTGATTTACGTATAAGTGAATGTGTTGTTTCTTAAATACACGTAGAATCATTTGTATTATCTTAAATAGAAAAAGTATCCTGACGTACAATTATTTATAGCACGGAAGTAGTTCTATTCTCTCCTTATCTTCTTTCTTTTCATCGTCCTTCATCCTTTATTCCTCTTTTTTTTTTCTCTGTGAACATTTTGAACAATGTAGAGAAAGAATGGTACAACTGCAGACCTCGACTCCAAGTTACTACTGTGGCGAGTGCATCTAAATGCTGCAGGTGCGAGCAAGGCGTATCTAAATGCGGCAGCCTCATGTCGCTAAGTAGCTGATGCAACGGTACGTCGGTGGTGAGTTTTGCGGAAGATGGGAGGGGGGAGAGAGAGATGATAGTTCAGGTGGTACGTCCTGAGTGCCGACACACTCGCCAAACATGCCGGTTTGAGTTCTCACACACCGGTTTGGTCCAGGTTTGCGGCGATCTATCGAGCCATGCGCGGCGACCCTTCCTTACTGCCTTCCTGTTTCATTGCTGGACTCGCTCCGTAGGCAGTGAATGTAGTGAGTTTCTATCTCAGTTTTTGAAGAGGAGGTTTTCGATGATAATGCAATGTAATAATCGATACTAATAAACTCTCTAATTAGAATATTTTTCTCACTAAATTCCTTGTCCGTCTTGTTAGAAACTGAATTCGTTTTTGTTACTTTTTACGCATTCAGATGCCAGAATCGGTTTTCCGCTAATCCAAGACTAATTTTTTTCATGAAATTTTGTCCTTCACCCATTCTCATTTTTCTGTTTTCTTTCTTTATGTTCTCTCTCCGTGCTTTTTCCTTCCCCCAGTGTCATTATTCTTCGACCTCTTTCGTCGTGCCGCAGATCCAACGCAAAAGTGATCCTCTCTTCCCTCTCACTGGTCACCTGCCCCACGTGTTTCCAGCCTCACCTTCTTCCCACGCTTCATGTACCCTCCCTGTCTATCCACCTGCGGCCCCTTGGACCCGCCTCTCTGCCACGGAGGGTCTTGGTTCGCACGCCAGAGGGCGCAGCTGCCGACAGTGGGACGCTAATGCTCCGTCGGCGTTATGTTGCTCTTTTCGAGGCGGGTGTGGTGGGTGGCTTCGTTTGGGTAGGCAGAGGAGTGTTGCCGCGGGCCAAAGTGTCGCCGCTTGAGCACTAGAGCTACGATGTCTCTTCTTCTGACCCTACCCTTTCCTGCTCCCCGCGCCTCCGCTGTATCACCGCTCTCGGAAGAGAGTCGGGAACTGCTGCTTTGAGCTGAGCCATGACGCTGGCACCAGCAGCTGGAGCCTCGGGCGTTTTTCCCCATCTCGTGTTCGGCTCAGGAGTGAGAACGGAGGCTCGGTCCTATCAGGCTGAAACACGATTAAATTGATTCTTGGTAAATTAGAGAGGGGAGCTTACGAAAAATTTCAGCGACACCCAAAAATATCTTGAATATATATTAAGGCGAAAATTGTTTTTTTTTTACTAACCTTTCATTTTAATTTATCGAATTTCTGGTTTTTGAAAAAATCACCCGTTTGAAAACTAGTGATCGTGTACTCCTTAGAATTTTACATTGGTTCAAAATTACCAGATCCGGAGTAGTTTTTATCGAAGACATTCCGTTCAGTTTTCATAATCAACTGAGATAATAAATGTGGGACATTTATATAAAATAGTTGTTAGATCAACTTCCCTGTTTCCTCCTCAAACACTTCATTTCGTGGACAGCATGAAACCTTAGATACATAAGTGGAGCCAAATAATTTAGGTTCCTTTAGCAATTTCATACATCCTGTACAATCCAATTTTGCCGAAGTGTCCTGCTGCGACAGGGCGAGTGTTGGAGAGCACGAGTTCGAATTCCGGCCTGGTCAGCCGGACGCGCCCGAGGTCGTCCTTTGCCCAGTTACCTCTCCAGTACAGCTTCAACAAGGCTTTGGCAATGGCAGCGGGCGGATGCCGAACCGGTTTGTACTGAACAGAAAAACCGCGCGGGAATGTGTTCTCGCCGCGGCTTGTTTAGTTGAATTATTGATATTGTGTTGATGTACACTTATAAGACGATCCGATGTTTTGAACTTTTTCCAAACGTTGTTTGAATACCGACTGCAACCAAATTCGTGTGGGGGATACAAGTAATTAAAATATCTCAAATTAAGGACATGGACTTCCTGTATTGGTTGTTACATTACATTTTACCTTTGATAGATGACATGTATTTGAGTTCTTTTGGAGAATTATGTCTCGTTTCCCGACTGCAAGAAGCAATAATTTTATCTTTAAAAAAATGTAATCACTCTACTGTCATAACTTTGTAACCAGTTCTTATAATATCGATGAATATAATTAAATACATCTTCAGATTGATTAGTGAAAGTTTAATTGAAACATGTAAAATTTCTAAAATTGACTAGTTAAAATTTCAAATGTTAGTATTGGTCATATGGTGCTGCTAATTTGGATGATATCAGAACTTAATTTCAAATATTGATACAAACCACTCGTTTCCCAAAAATTAAATATTTTTGAATGTAGGGCTCTTGAAATCAAAATATGCACCAAAGCTTAAGTTATATTGAATTACCGAAATACTTCAGTACTCTATTTCACGCAATGGTTCTTTAAGCGAAGCGCAAAATCAGTTTTTGACTCAATGTAAAATCACAAATGAGTCTGGATAAGTACGCAGATTTCTATTGTTTATCTCAATGAGGTCACGTTTATTAAAATATGAGACCTCATCACTGAACTGTATATGTGGCGAGAGCAGCGGTTTTAAATGATACTTAAATTTTATAGTGTACACTCATGACATTTCACTCTAGATGTTCAAATATAGGCAATGCCAGATTCTTCGCAGAGCATATTAATTGAAAAAATTATATGATTCATTCCAAATAATCACAACATTCAAATGATCCATTTCAAATCAATACATAGCAAATAATTATAATGTCTCCATAGTTTCTCCAACTTCTGTTTGTTTTGATGTGAACATGCATGTGAGATTTTGCGAAGTCAATTTCGATGGAAGAGGAGCGCAGTCGTTACAGGTTTCAGAGGTTACAGGACATTACTCAGTCGATTTCTCTGCGAAGATTTTATAATTGTTGTCGAAAATGTAGAGTCACATGTGAAAGTAATTTGTTGCAGAGGTTGCATTTATAAAATCTGTATGATGGATTTCCATAAATGTTAAAAGTTCAAGTTATTTTAGGCAATTTAGGAAATAAATATTTTTAAAAATGTTAACTTCGTTTTGGAGAGATTCACGAGAAGTCTTGGTGAGCTGCATGAGCAGTGGCGCATCCACGGGGAAGGGGGGAGGCTAAGGGAGCTATGATCAAAATTGATTTATCAGCATATCTGAAAGGTATGCAAACTCTTTCACTTCCAGTAAACTATTATACTATGAAATTCGTAACGAACCCAGGTTCCACTCACGAATTCCACGCTATTACGGTCACTGTAAATCTCACAACGTAAACAGAAAGATAGCTTACATTCAGCTCCCATTCCGGAGACGTCCGTCTCAACCTTCCTCTCACGGGTCAACACTTCCTTCATGCGGACGTATATGCGTAACCTATACGCATTGAGGCAACATCAAGAATATTTCTCATTCGTACAAATAAAAACATTTTAGTATCCTCTGTCGGGGTTCCCCTCGGGTAGGTCGTCTCTCTCATGCGTAATTATTGGGGTGAATTATATATACACACACTTAATTCTAGTAGCTCTTGTGGCGTTACCATGAAAGATTATGTAATATTCTCCCGCGAAAATTCCAATCAAAATTCGTGACAAAAAATCTTTGAAGGTGCGTAATTAAAGAGTACCTAATCCTCCCTATACATGAATAATGTCTCTGAGAATATTTCAAACTGTTTAAAAATAACACGATTTAATTGCCATTTGAACGGAAACATACGCTGCAATCTGTGGACCATACCAAATTTCATGCTTTGTCCAGAGTCCGATATGTCATCAAATCGCCTGAAGAATTGAAAAGAACCCTAAGAAGCTGTCGACTTCACGGCACCGTGGCTGGGTCATTGTCGAAGTTGCCCACGTGTGGATGTATTATTAGGAAGGTCCAGCAAAACGATCATGTTCACCGAAAGATAGAAATGGCGATCATACTCCGCCAACTGGGTAGCCTCGATTCACTGTGTGCGGAGTGTTTTCTGTGTAGTAAAAATTACTAGCAATACAATAACTATGAAACGGTTATTAACCAATTATTTTAGAAAAAGTAATAGTGTGATGTAAATGGTGAAGGGAGTGAAAAAGAAAACAATCACGCTTGGAAGCAGGAGTCTGGTTATTGATGAAGACTCGCCGGTAGAAAAATGTGATCAAACAAATACCGGACAATTGGTGAGTTCTAATTTAATTTAATCAACGTCCACGTATCTACCCGATTCTACTATTGTATTATACTAGAGTTTCTAGTATGAAGACTAATAGTGGTCATTGCACAGTAAATTTCCAGTCTTATTAGAAAAACTTTTACAACATAACCATACAAACAATAAATAAATTGGTAGATAAGTAAATTGTAATACTGAGGAAAATGATGGATTTTTTTCGATTCTGATCTTTTTTTCAAATTCACTTCCGATTCCTGAAAACAATTATTTCAGAATACTGGTCAATAGCAAATTGTCAGATGTGGCGAGTGAATAAACTTTTGACCACCGCTTGATTGCGAATTGGCAGAATGAAGCCTCAACGAACAAACGGTTGAAAATTAATTTATGTCTAGCGTTGCTATGTAACAACAACTGATGCGTTGTTATTTTTTCTAGAAGTTTCTATTTTTCTAGAAAGAGCATTTTCTTACCAAGGAAGTACTCTTCACTCCTCGAAGTATTTAAATTGTCTTTTATCTTCTACTTCTCTACATCGACTGATCTTTTCAGTTGCATGTTATGAGAAGACTTCAGATGTTAAAGTTTTCACCCATTGTTATTATTTATCTCCTATAGAATCCACGTTCACATTCCTCAAGTCCCCCCCCCACCACCACCACCACCATAAACAAATCCTGAGTGCGTCCCAGTGTATGAGGCCCGTGAGCATCGCGTTGATCATCACTGTTTTACTAATGAGAAGAAAATGCAAAATTACTGCCAATTCATTTCGTTTACAAGCTTGAGAAATTTATAAACAATGATGATTGATAATATTACATCATGCAATTACATAGATATTTGCAAATACTGAGATATTTATGGCGCTGTTACACTGCTGTTATTCGTTGAAATTCAATTGGTGTTTTAGCTCTGTTTTCGACTTTTAACGTAGCGCCGAAAACTCTCTTTGTGTTCCATTAAAAAAATCAATTTTGGAGTCAATTTTTTTTAGCTAAAATGCTATAAATAATATAAATATACCACATTATTAGCTCAAATTTATGACTTACCTAATTGAAAACAGCACTTTGATATCTTTATCAGTTTAGGATACGCTTGCGGTGGGAGTTCATTTTGAATTATTTTATATCCAGGTAAAATTTCTAAACTCTGTAATTAGTTCAATAAGAATTTACTTTAGTTTGATTAATAATGCTGTTACCCCGAACTTCGGGAAATAACTGTTACTTTGGTGAAAGTACTTTTTGTTGTCATTAATTATACGTTTTGACCGCTACTGAATTATATGCAGGTAAGAATATTTCAAACAGCCTGAGTCCACCACGCTTCACTCAAAATACAAAGTTCATTTTTTTCACTTCTACAATAAGTACTTCTACAATAAGGAAGTATTGAATGACATAATTTTACATTGTCATAACATTAAATAGTTCATTTACAGCGTCTTTATGAACGCACATAAGTGAATTACTATTGGTATTGTTCCTACAGGAGAGAATATATTTGTTTGAAAGTCACATTTTTCTTCTAGATGGTACTATCCATGTATAAAGAAATCTTGAAATCATATCGCTTTTTATTCATTGCAGTTATGTTTTCTTTATAGCCATGTCGTGTGTTTTAATATGTTCAAAATATCATTTAATCCCCATAGAATGCAGACACAAAATAAAGAAATAAATATTATTTTCTGACGTTTTCTTATGTGTCAAATCAAGCGCTTCAGTTCTTAAGTGCGTAATGTATTACGGATGGGTGATGGTAATGATATTTAATATATTGACCTTCGGTTTCAAAGAGTAACTCGAATATGTCTTAACTTATATGGTGCTGTATTATCATAGAAACCAATGACTTTGTGCGACCAGATGCCTAATGCTTTAAGGAAATCCGAAGGTATTAATAGATGCCCTCTCGCTGTATGATTAACCCCACCCTATGACACATGAATACGCTACCGAATATGTCATTGGAAAAATACGTTAATTTTGGTGGACCAAATCGTTTAAACATTTAAACATTCGGTGGTTCACTAAAATCTGAACACGTAATTTTTTTTATATGAATGCAATAGAGTAACGTGTGTTACACTCGTGGGCATAGCCAAGAGGGTGGGGGATAGAGGACACTTGCACCGCTCCCCTGAATACTAATCAAACAAACAAATAAACAAAATGAAAGTAAAGAATAAAATTTTCAAATACAAATGATTGAAATTTTCCGGGTCTAAAACATGCATCTGACCAATAAACACTTTTGATTCTAATATACATTTTATTAATTCGTAATATGTATTGATAAAAAAGTATGTGCGGTGATATCGCGGTTGTTCTTGCATTTCGTGTAATTACTGTCCGTAATCTACGCCGCCTGAGGAAAATCTGGCGAACTCTACGAGCTGTAGAATCTTTTATGGGTTTGTGTCACGTTTCAGCACACGTATTGCAGAGATGAGATGATGTATCTACTTTGTCCCGTAATAGGTCAAGCCTTTCCTCCCCCGGGCCCAAAACCTGGCTGCGCTCTTGGTTACAGTGCTGACACGAAATTTACGCGCGCGATCTGGCCGCTACTCGCCCAGTCACAAACATTTCCGTATCTTTTTTTTCTCGGGCCGGTCAACGCATTACCAAATTAGCTTAATTTCGTAGATCTAGCTTTCATGTAAACCATTTTATTTAGAAGTGCGATTTAAGATGTGTTATGTCTTCCGGTAGTGAGACAAAGTTTTTAGAAAAGTATCCCAGCTTTCTCTCTCACCTAAGGACTACACTCAAAAGGTCATATGCGCAGATAAAACGTCGGCACTGTGCTCTTCGTCATGCAGTTCTCATTCTTTTTAATGCTCCACATAATCCGACTTTTCTGTATTTTATCTCAGTCCTTCGTGAAATGTCTGTACCAAGTACTCTCTTCTGTGTAATGCTACTCTAGAAAAGATAATAGACATGTCCAAAAACATATCATGAAATTAATTAAAACCTTTGTGAAAAGCAGAAGAAAAAATTCTCAAATGGTTATATGCAGAAGAGTGAACAAACCCCTTCTCGAATGAGTAAAGAATGTTACTTCATTTAGAATGATTAATTCAGAATCACTGTGAATATATCTAAATCTAATTAATTTCGTCACTAACATTTATTGGAAAGATGCTTTCTCTCTTTGTTACTCAAAATGTTTTTTTATGTACTTACATTGGTACTGTTGATGTTTAATTGGAGAGTTGGTGATTTGTAGTTAACGTTTTGAATTTGCATTTTTGCATTTTGCGTGAAACCCATTGCCGTTAAGCACTGAAGAGGACTGCCGCGCTGACAGAAATCCGTATTTTGTATAATCAAAAATGTTGTCCATCAGATAAATTATTTCAGTTGAAAGGACACGCTATTCAATTTAGTGGCTTTAGGATGTAAAGAATTCAAAGACATTTACTTTGAATGTGATAGTGCTTTGTATTACGCTTGCTAAATTGGCAATTCACAGTATTCAGATTTCATGGAATATAATACTATAAGTAATTTCGTTTTGGTTGCCAAAGTTGCGAGTAGCCTTTAGTATTATTTTATAACATAAGTTTGTAATAATTTCTATTTCAAATACTATTTTCTTGAAAGTGGAAAAATAGTGAAAAAAATTGTTTAGATATGTCGTAGGATAACTCATCCTTTCTTGTTTCTTATTCTGATGGAAAATTGTGGTATTTTTAATATTGAGATACATTGTTTTCGCGAACAAAATGATTCAATTAACGACAAAAAATTGTTGTTTTGATACTTCACTGCCCACTCACTGATTTAAGCTGAATCGAGATCCGTTCGTTTTCCAACCTCGACTCTTAACCACGCGAGTATGTTATTACTTCCTAGAGCGGTTAATCATTGCTTGTCAACTCTTTCCCTCCCGCAGTGTTCCCATTGCTCATTAAATTCCATCGATCTTCTTGAGAGAAAGTTTATGTAACAGTAGTCCATTTACATTCCCTTTGAGTCTTTCTCGCTTGACAGAAATCGTTAAGGTGCCTTTGGAAAATTTTCTCTATCGAAATCAACCTGAGATATTATTGAAATACACTTACCATCAATATTTGACAAACGCATTGTTTTCAGCTCACGATGCTTATTTCAACTCCCCCAAGATGTCAAGTCAACTGCTCACAAGAATCTTTTGTTCATTTGTGCGCCTCTGAATGTCCAGGTTGATATTTTAATGATTTTTTCCCCGTCGGAGGAAAAACATTTTCATTTTTCAACTTATTTCTACTGAATACAAATCACAGGAGTGAATAGTTTGCTATATGCTGGATAATTTTATTGAGTACATAGGAAGAGATGACATCTTCCATTTAAATTTAAAACCAAAATAATCATTTGTTTCAAAATATTGGTTTAAAACCATTTCTTTTCGGGTCTTTGGAAAGGTGTTCGTTACAGAATACTTGTTTGTCCTTTAGAAGAAAACATGATTTATTTTGGTCGTAGGCTCTTATTTTTAGACTAAAAGTATTATCACCCTAAAGTTGTCAAAATAAGTTAAGAAAGCTTTTTTTAATGTTTTTTTAATTCGCACTGAAGTACTCCTCGTTGATTGAAATATATTCTCAGTCAAATAAAAGAATTACATGCAGGCCTACATTTAATTTGCATATAAAATATATCCCCCTTCTCCTATCTATTTTCTCTCTTATTGCCCTAGTTTATCAAATAAACCCTCATTCGCTTATTAGCTTTCTAGTCCACTTCGCCAACATTCTTCAGTTTTTTATTACCTCATAATTCGTCATGTATGTTTATTCGGAAGTAACATTACGACATAAGGCCACGCCCTGATTTGATCTCTCGTGCCTAATAGACTCAGCTCTGATAACTCTTACTACTTTCTCGATCATTCTGCATGTTGATTATTTCTCTATTTTCCTTCCCGTTGCGTCTTAACGTCTCAATATTCACGAAGCTGAAGAGAAGGTCAAGTGGTGTGGAAGATAGGAAGAAAATCTAGGCGTGATGATAGAAAAGTTCTCGAGTTCTGTTATCACCACCATGTGACAATCACTGCATCTCAGGAACAGCGTGAGTGAACGCCGATGTAGAGTCACGACAGACGACACATCGACAATTGAGATATTTGAATAGAAAACGTTTTAAGTGGCTTCCTTCTTTTTTTCGCGAAAAACCTTCTTGACCAACGCCTATGCTAAGGTAATCGGACTAAGTGCCTTCGTTTCATAGCTTAATTGCTATGACGGTCAACCAGGCGCGGATTGAAGGGGGGGGGTCATGACCACCCCCCAAAAAATATTTGAAATGTTCATTAATACAATGCATTTTCCTTCAATACCTAAAGATTTTTTCTTATAAACAATATAAATATATTGAAATGTAATTATCAATTTCCCATTGTATTAAAATACATATAAAAATTCATAAACATAATTATTTATTCGAGCATTGTTCAACAATTTTTTATATAAAGACTAAGACCCCATCCCCCCAAATGAAGTTCCTAAATCCGCGCCTGCGGTCAACAGATAGCTTCGCGACGATGTATATGTCCGCGCTAACACGTTTTATGCCAAAACAGTCGGGGAAATCGATATTTTATTTTATTTTGTATATTTCTTTACTACTTTTTCAATAATTTGTCGTAACGCGAAGCAAATTGTTATCAGGCGTGGTACATAATCTTTTGGGTACTATCTGTGGTATTTGGAGCGTTTGTTTCAAACCGCAAGTGTCATTTCGAACATCATATTTTTATTATTTGGCACTCGCGATGTTTTCAACAGAACCCCTTACATTTTGATAAAATTTTATTTTCATAAAGCACCACTAGTTGCAACATTAAACAAGTATTCTTTGATTGTTCATAATTTTTCATAATCTATTAAGGAGTTTAATTAGTTATCTCCTGTAAAAGCATGTTTTTGGCACGTAGAAAGTTTTCCATATACATACCTCAATTTGTCATTGAACGAGGTGAATATTATTGCTGTAGAAAGTTCTCAACGTACCCGGAAAATTTTCTGCGTGCGGTATTCCCAGAGTTATTTTTTCTCGTGGAGGTTCAGAAATGCAACTGACGGGCTTGGATGTTGGGCAACCCAAGTCTCACCCGTGTATATGCAAATTTCATGTGACGTCACATACGTGGGGAATGATATAGGCTGATGTCACATCCGAAAATTTTATTTCTCTATTTCTGTATGTCGTGGAGAGAGTTCCCAAACTTTCTTGATTCTTGCGATGCGCATTCTACATTCGTGTGATTTGTGATTGGAAAATAGTGATAAGTGAATGCATAGGATGAGAAACAATCTTAGCTAGAAGAAACTACGATTCAAATAACTCGGCACCTGTCATAGAATTGACTGGTTCTGGGTGTCCTATTTATAGCTCTCGAGTTCGACAGAATTTTTGACAGAAGAAAGTGAAATATTATTTTCTACGTTTAGCACTACCTAAAACATACGTATCTTCTTTCCTGGGACGAATTCCGATCAAACGAAACCAATGGTTCTAATAATTAACTACTCAAGTAAGGCCAGCATTCCTAATACTAGCGAGACTGAGAGGAAAGGTCCAGGGAATCTCGTCCTGAATTCCAGAATTAGGATAATATGCTTCCGTTGTAGTGAACGAAAAGAACAGAACAATATCGACCTTCTGGAAGAGGCGAAGGGAATGGTGGCCGGAGGAGGCGACGGTGGCGGCAGCGACGACCAAGACGACGGCGACGAGCAAGTAATACGTCTTGTGGGAAGAACGGGTTCTCTTCCTGCAGTGCCTCGAGGAATGGCGTCGGATGGGCGGGAGGCGGCCGTTGAACCCTCCACACTCGGGCGCTGCTACCGCCGGCATTGCCGCCATCATCACCACCACTGCCGCTCAAACCCGAACGCGAACCTGATCGCCGTTCGCTCGACAGCCCTCGCGCTTCGTTTCAGCGTGACTACGTATAATTCGATACCTGATGCTCGCGATGCTGTTAAGTGATTTGCGGGGAGATATCTCGCGAGTAAGGGCGTATGCAGTCAGGGGCAAGATTGAGCAGTTGTCCCACCTTAAGAGTTAGTACATATACCCAATTTTCCATATGGAAAAATATAGTAAAAGAAGTAGTTGAAAAATTTGCAACTAATCCTCACATACTATTGATGAAATATTGATTCTTTTAAACAAATTACCTTCAATGCTAGTGTGTATTATTGTATGGCATTCAATTCTCTTTGATATATTGAATTCAGAAATCTTCCTCACTTTACGTTTTGAGTTGTATACGCCCATGCTCGCGAGGCTGTTCAATTTGCGAGTCGCGGAGGTTTGAGCGGCGAATCGGGAATGGGAAGGCATGGAAAGCTTTTGACAAAACTAGAACGAGTGACACACCATTTGCTACAGTTATATGAAGGAGCTATAATTCCTATGCAAATATATCGGTGTAATGCGTGGGGTCGGACATTATAGAATTCTACAGAGAAGAAAATTGGAAAGAGTACAGCGATACTGTCTTCTCAGATTGAGTGGAGCAAACAGCACAACATTGGCTGATACATTAAATGCTTTACAGGGTTAATGCCAATTGATATAGGCATGCAGAAGGTCATGTTACGAATGGCAATGCGGAAAAATGGTTCAATACTGTTCGATGCCTATGAGATAAAGGACGAAAAGGGCTGACAAACGAGATTGTCAAAAGAGTTGCTAGCGGCGTGGCGGACGCGATGGAATGTTGGCACAAAAGGACAACTTAGGGATTTTGTGAAAGATGTACGTTTCACAGAGAATAACGGGAAGTGGATCTGTCCCAGTCCAGCAGAAGCAGAGTTTGTTAGGCCATGGTGATATGAAGACATATCTCAAACGTTTCAAAATAATGGATAGTGATGTGGGAGTGTGGTGAGGAGATTGAAACGCGAGAGCATATTTTTTGGAGATATCAATTCTATGGCGCAGAGAAGGCAACATACGTAGCAGAAATGAAATTAGAGTATATAATAACGAAAATGATTGAAATGATGGTGGCAACAGAGTCAAGGTGTAAGATTTACAAGAATTACATCACGAGCATTAGGAAAAATTAAATAAGCACTCAAAAAAGCTGATACCACCTAAGCTAGAAAGTGACAACGCCCACTCTTCGTGGCAGAGGCGTATTTGAACATTTGATTTCTTCTAAATTTGATATTTTATTGATGTGTATGTGATTTATTTGAGTGAAAATGGATGTTACAGATTGTCATGGAATGTCTTACAATGACAAGACAAGAAATAAAATAAATGAAAAAAACAGAAAGAAAGGAATTGACTTGAAATAGGTTGTCTTTGATACCATATAACTCATCATACACTTTGAGTTCCCGTCTCTGTCGTGAAACATCAAAGAATTACCATATTTGCCGGCCAGCAGATTCGATGGCAAGTGTCTGTCTATATGGTAGTTATGTATACAAACTGTTTAAAACCCTCGTAACAAAATGAGATATCGCTGAAACTGTGGCTGAACAAAAATGGATCTTTTGTCATCCAAACCATGGTTAATATTTATGTCCTTATAATTGCAGGAAACTCACCAACATCCCCTGTATCGCCCCAAACGAGTCAAAACGATATGGAATTACCACCAATAGTTTTCCACGAATTCAAATTGTTAAACCACAATGATTTAATCTAATGGGGACGAATTTTCATATGTATGATGTACGTCCTACGTCCAAAACAGAATAGATCAAAGGTTTGCACAAGAGAACGACGGTCACGATGATGATATTGCAAACAACGTTTTTGATGAATTTTCGCGGTAGCACAGCAATTCCAAGGCAATTCCTGGAATTCCAGGGAAGGACGTCTTATCCTTCACAACACTGCAAAGGACAATTTCAAACAAGATGAGGTTCTCAGCAATATCAGATGCGGATCAGAGGCCATGTTTGTTTGTTCTTTGATAAGAAGACATGGGTTTATCATTGGAGACGGTCTAAGAGATGAATAATGCCCTGTCGTCTGCGAGTTCTGGGAAGTCCCAGCGGGCGAGTGCTCCCCTAGACGGACGGCCCACAGCCCGCGGTCGCCACGCGGTCTCCTACCCGCCCAAGGTGGGATTCACAGAGAGTGAGTGCGGTAGTTGACGCGCAGGATAGAGCGGCATTTCACTCGCCACCGATGCTGCTGCCTCCGCCGCCACTGGCGCTGGTGTTGACTGATCTGGCAACAGCGCGTGCTCACGTGACCGCACCGGTCACGGCCCGTTGCAGTTCCGGGTTCGATCCCCCGAAGAAGCGTTCGGCGTGGTCAAGTTCAAGAGCGGTTTTCTAGCCTCACAACCTCACTGGAGCTCGCCTATCTCGGAGACTCCCCCGTGCTCGCTGAACGTCTATCAACCCAAAAAGTATTCATCGCTTTCCATTTCTGTGGGCCAACTAGTCCCCGCGGAACTACGGCGACTGCGACGTGCGATGGAACACGTAAAGGCCTTTTCTTCGCACAAAAGGGGTCGTCTGTTTCACTCTTCCACCCGCGTGGTCCTCCCCTTTCCTCTGCGTTCACCGCCGTCACTTTCCGGAGGCGCGGGAACGCGACGGAGAGCCGGGCCGGCGAGAGCGTTCACCTGTGTATGTCCCGTTACAAGCTCGCTCGGCACCATCTCCTCTGCCATCACTGCCTCCGCACACGGGAGGGCGGCTTGCGAGGTGCGGCGGGGAAGAGCGTTGTGTGTGAGCGTAGCCTGCGGCACCCCGCCAGCGCTCACCCACTCTTCTTCACTCACGCACTCGCTTGCTTGCGCAGCGCACCATAAGCAGTGGCTGCGAAGCGCGTGGCACGGGAGCGGCGCGGCAGCGCGCGGCGTCGTGTAGCGTCGCTTTCCCTTGCCACACAGTGCGTCTCGCGCGCGCTTTTATCGATCCGCTGGCGCTGGTCGATAACAGTGGGGGCGTTGCTGTGACGTCAGAATTCTAACCCGCGGCGGTGGCACGCGCAGGAGTCCGGGATTCGCGCCGCGGCATCCCCGCTCAGCGGCGCGGCGCTTTGCAAAGGGCTTTCCCTCTCGTTGAAAGGCAGGCAGAGAGCGAGCGCTCGCAGCGCAGCCATCGACGCCTCCGCAGCGCGTCCCTCGCCTCATCACCCGGTTCAGCATGGTTCTGCCAGCAGCCGTGGCGGGGTATGCGAAGAGTGCGGGGAGGTCGGGATGGGGTAGGGAAGAGAAATTGTGGTGCGAGAGGTGCGTTGCGCCGCGGAGGGGCTTGCTCACGCACGGCTTCGGAATCGCCACGTGTTGCGGGGTCATCGGCCGCGCTCGCGCAGGGAAACAACAAGTCGGTAATAAACAGTGGTGCCGGCGGCGAGCTCTGCCGACCGCTTCGCCAACTAACAGCAGGCGTAATAATAGCCGCAGTGACGGACGGATGGCGAGGCTCGAGCGCGGCACGGAGCGAATGGCCGGCCTGCGCGGCGCGACGACAACGCTGCTGGTCCGACGGCACTGTGCCACACCGTGACGCCTCATCGCGAATGCTGCGCGTTCCTCTTCATTACATCATGTGTATGCCATTCTGTTTGTTCGCTGCATTCCGTCTTCTCCGGCGAATCGCGAGCCCTATTTTCTCTCGTTTCAATTCCTTCACGTCTCCCACCCTAGAGTTTCTCTTACCCTTCATTAATCCCTTTTTTTGTCTCCATTCGACGCTTTCGTTTTCGCTCATCGTTCTCTTTCTTTTCTCTAGATCACTCTCGCTGAATCTCCTGTTCTCTATTCTCCTGTCAGGGCTTCCGCATGCCACTTCCGCCTTGTGCCCGAACGTCACGTGATGAATGAATAACCTGCTCATGCGCCTCTTGAGTAATCTGCTTTACATGAATGGGTCGCGGCCTATTTTCATGATAAGCACGGATTAGCCACGTTCTCCATGGCGAACCTCGCGTGCTTCGGTGCGCGGCTAAGCGAGGCACGTCCCTTGTTTGTGTACAGCGCGCCTGTGGTAATCACCGTGATGTTATTTCCCCTTTATCCGTGCTTCATTCTTTGTTATTGTTTGAGGACTGTTCGTTCCTTGGGGACAAGAAGATTCTTTACGTCCCTCAAGAACATAGGAGTAGTAAAAAGAAATGAACGATTTAGGCGTGAAATTGAATTTGTAAACACGACCAAAAACAGTCGCTCATAACGCCTTCGTTCTAACATTTCTTTGCCGAAATATTTCATCAGTTCTACTTTGTAACGTGTGACTAAGTGAACGATATTCCGCACTGAGAGTCCTTTACATCAGATAATTTTTTTATTAAAGAGAATGGAACTCTGAGCAAATATTTTTATTCTTAATCTTCACTGTCTTGGAGATGGCACTAGAAAATTATTCCAACTATTACAATTAAAACTACTTTAACTAGAAATTATTAATATTAACAGTGATTCCACACGGTAATTTCTTAAATTTAATGCAAATAGCTTCCTAATTGTTTTCCTAATTAATTGAGAGTGAATAAGAAAAATCATGATGTAGGATGTAATTGACAATTTACCCTTATAAAGTTATTTTTTGTCAATATAAATACTGGAAATATGAAAAAAAGCGCATACAACTAGTCTCTTTAGAAATACTAGGGTTTTCTTTACAAGTGGATAGTTGATAAATTCCAACATAATTTTTCTCGTTCTACCAAATTAGTTTACTTTAACGTGACATTCTTTGCATTAAGGTGAAATACATTTATTCAGTACGTCTCGTGTCAGAATACCGAAGCACCTAAATTATGTTTGACATGAGTATTCGTTCGCGTGAAAGACTTGTATTTATTTCATCATGAGCAGAAGTACGAGTTCAGTTGAAACTATTCTTTCGTGTGGCGGGTATTGAACTAAGTGTGCAGTTGGTGGAATGCTGATGCGGTAATGAAAGAAAACGGGGAAGATCAATTCCAGTGAATAGAATCAATGAACTATTGGTATACGTCAGAATTGATTTTTTGGATGATGCATGACGTAGCTCATACAGTACAGTGTACACCCAATAGAGTGTAGGAAGTATATTTGAGTGAGGACTTCGTTTAAAAATTGAGTAGCAGACTAATTTTACGGATGTCCAAGCGTCGCGTACCTTGTTCTAAAGGGAGGTCGAAGGGAGTTCCGAGATACAATACTTCAAAAATATTGTCTTTTGATGATAATAATTTGAACAAGTATTTGAAACGGAGTAGTGGATTTACGCACCTCTCTGTAAGCACCTATCACCGTTTCTCGAGGTTCGATGTATCTTTACGGTGTAGTACTTAATACGTCAAAAAAAATTTTTTTTTGCGGGAAAGGGAGTTCACGGAGGGAGAGCCTACGTTCTTTGTTGCGCCTTAATGAACGAAAGTTCTTTCGCTATTGTTGTCGCGAAAGAAAGGTTATTTTGTTCCATTAATTGCTAGAAAATAAGTCCAAAGTTGTCAATAGATTGAAGAAATCTTTATTTTGTGAATAGTATATGAGCGAAAAGAGGAAGTTAATAAATTCCAGAACTATTGATTCGGAGATTTTTTTTCCAAACAAGAGACATGAAAATACGAATGTCTCGATGAAATTGGAAGGTGTGTGCACCCTGGATGTACGAGGAAGTGTAGGCAGTTCAGTTGCCTCCGTATGTGAATGCAAGAGCGTTAACCCTCGTCGGTGATTCCTCCCATCCCCACCCCTTCCCTGCTCCTCAAAGCCGCATGCCGTCATAAGCTCAGCGGATTCTTAAGGAATGTTCTCATCATTTGGCTAAAATTATGTTGTGTCTGTCCTTTCGTATAGAGCGTACATTGATCTTTTGGAATAATGTCAAAGCCATCTCTCCGTTGTTATGAAGAATTTACTACCATATCGATCTTTATAGATCTTACGCCCTTTACAATTTTCACCCTCGATTAAACTACCCGTCATGGCTGCAACCGCTGAATCCATTTCGATTCAAGAGTTGTTTAGGAGTATAACTGCAAGTTCATTATTATTATAATAAATAATTGGGCTTTCATATGCCTTCACGTCAACAGACTGATTTTTATGGGAAGAGTTTTCACTTACATGTTCACAATGGTCCTGAAAACATATATAAAAATACTTATACAATTTTGGATTGCTTCACGTAAAATGTCCAAGTTTATCCTCAATGAAGTTTTCTCTGTGAATACTCTCAAATCAACCGTCACAAGTTCTCACTTGAAACTAATAACAGAAAAAAATTAATGAGAAAAATACAAGAACTATGACAGAAGAAGCCCCTTTTAAGCGTGAAACAATTGCCCAAGACGTTTATACTGAATTCGTATTGCACGAAAACCTCCGCTCACTAGTTTTTATTGGTAAACGTACCAGTATTTCCAGTGATATTTATTGATCATCTTCTTTGTCAATACCATTAACTATTTAAATGATGGATTGTTGATTTTTTTATCCCCAATTTCCATTAACCATATTTTTTATAGCGTGAAAACATCTTTACCCACGTCAATGCAATTGGAGTTGTCTAGGTGAACACAGTGGAACTCAAGTTTCTCGTGATACTCTAGTTTTCCCTACCATCCACTACAGTGACCCAAAGTCATTCATCATGTTATCCGCCTCGGGGAGGTGCGTCAGGAAGAGTATCTGGCACCCTTGTAGTTATCCCACTAATTTCACCGAGGCATCACCGCATTCTCCTTATCCGATCCCCTGGATGAGGAACAAGAGTGAAAGAGCATCATGAGGAGGACATTGTTTCACGTGCGAGTTTGGCCAGAGTGAATACTCATTTTACACTACACGCGACAACACAAATCGTTGTGAAACAGGGGGTGGGGATAAATGAACAAAGCGATCTCTCATATTGCGTGGGAGGAGTTCAACCATGGGAGGAATGCAGGCCATTCAAGGAACGAGTGATGAAACGTATACCCTACGCGGAGATGCAGTAACACATATTATTTCAGAGTACTGTTTTATTTTGAAACGTACTGCCCTTTTATAAAACATATCTGAATTTTCACTTGATACTATTTAAACTATTTAAAGCAAGCCTAGGGGCATATGGCCCATATTTGAGACAGAGAAAATTTACTAAAAATGTATGATGCAAAAATTTTTGCCTAGTCATTCCTCAACATCACATAGTAAGTAATTGTAAAATAACTATACCTACGTTGGAACCTGCCTGCCCTCGGGTTATTTGATCAAAGAAGTGCTAAGCGAGGAAACTAATTTCAACGTTATAGATTTACTGTTGCACTTTTCAATTCGGAGAGAATTATTTTTCTGAGACCAGACAGGCATCGACGTAATATTGCATGTAACCTGAAGACACACCGGTGTTTATGTTTTTGCTGTAAATCCAATGTTAAGTTTTTTTTTTATTTTCCTTGGAAATATATTTCCATCACACATTTGCATTTTCCAATAGCTGAAGTCCATAGTACTTTTGACATCTTTCCGTGCATTCTGATTTCATTTTATGTTTCTAGTTAATTCTTTAGTTGAACACCGAGTTCTATTTACACTCTTTGTTTACTTATTTACATAGTTACTTCAATTATTCCTTATTGGAGTATACTTCGTAATTGTGGGATGTTGGCAACATTAACAAAGTATGATAAAGCATAAGGTGTTGTATTGTTGCCCATGTTTTTATTGTCGCTAAAAACCTTTTTCGGCTGCATAGCAGCCATCATCAGTAGCGTACACTGGAAAAGTATATAACATGAAAGAATAACAAAAATAAAATAAAGAGTATTGAAATGGAAGCATAAAATTAGTAAAACAAGGAAGAATGAATGAAAACAAATACAGTGCGCGCAAGCCGATAAAATAACAACGTACGTTATTTTTATGTCATTCTTTCATGCATACATATTTTTCCAGTGTATGCTACTGATGATGGCTACTGTGCAACCAAAAACGCTTTTTAGCGACAATCAAAACATGGACAACAATAATTGATCATCCTTATTAGAGTTAATTGTGTGAATTTATGAGAAACTTTGAACTCGTGTTAACTGTCAAAATATACCATTTCTTTTTAAGTAACTTTTTATTTATCTTCCATTGAAAGCTAAGTTTATTTTTGGTTATGCAATATTTTCCTTATTTTAGCCTCCATTTTTAAAAGCTGACAAAAGGAGCGTAATGGTTAGTTCACATCCTATTTTGTTCAAGACAGAATCTATCGTATTTCTTATAGTGTAAACACCGCCAAGTTACGAAATTTGTACACGAATCCTGCGTTTACAAGGTTTAAAACCGTGATCAAATATATTTTCCTCACCTCGAAGACCAACAACCACTTTCTTGCATGAAATATCGTTCTGCAGTTACACAGAAATTCTTGAAGATTAGTAGTTTTCCTTTTTTCATCTTTCTATCTCTTTTGGTAACGTAAATAATGTGTTATATCTCATGATGTATTAAATAATAATTATATTTTTATGCATCTAAAAATTTTGATTAAAAAATTCAAGTTGGTCGCCCATATTTTGTATTATGAAATATAATTAAAGAAACATCTGGAATATTATTTTAAACTCATCTATACGAACTTATGTGCGGCATTTACAACGCACCACATCACTCATTACTTTCAATTATCTGCTGCATAATGATAGATGAAAACAAGATAATTATTTCACAAATATTCTAATTATGCTCGTTCACTTCAAATTTCTATTTTGGAATAAATTTACTTTATGTTAATTTTACCTTCAATAGAAATTTTTGGGATAAATATTCGTATCTTCATAACTATATAATAATTATCTTTTTTAGGGTAATTTTTAAAAGAAAAATATTATGTTCTCATTGAAAACAACATAAAAATTACTATCAAAAATATTTTTTACAAAATGTCATAAAAAGCGTCAATTATATAACTTGTTTATCGTGTAACGGTTATAATGTAATTTTCATTTATTTAAACCAATTACAATTTTTTTTGACATAGTATTTTACCTTCGAAAAAAATTTCATTTCCTTTCCGTTATACGGAATTAGGAATGACGATGTTTTCCGACTTGGAATACCTATAATATATACTTAATACATATGTATAATTCGTATTTTTTAGCAAAATCTAATGCAATCATTAAAGAATGTTTACTCTATAAGGTAATATTAACTGTGTACAATGTATAAACATATCGCAAATGTTAAGTATTCCGAGCATCCAAGAATGATTAGGTCTGGGACCCTCGCTCCGTCCCCACTAATATAAAGTATCTGTTAATCTATGAAGAAATATATATTTTTAGATCTATCTAGCACAAAAAGTCATTAACTATTATTACTCCACGTTATTCAAAGTCATTTTCCTGATGTGGGCTGCAACATATTCCTCAATCGGTCTCGAGCTTTAATCGTTTCTTTTATTTCGCTTTTTAAAGAAGTATTTAACATTTTAGAACCATATACGGAAAAGTTGGTTGAATTCATTCATCGTCTCACGATATAATTTTTGCATTTTGTGGACGTGTGAATAGACTTTTTTTATTTTAGTTTACAAATATCAAAAACAATAGGAAAGAGTTATGGAAAATATTGTAATTTCTCTTTGTTGACGATCTTAATCGTTAGAATCTGGTTAAGCAATATTGGAGGATAATAGAAATGTTAGAAAAAGGTGGAACCTTTTTTTACTTTTGTTTCTGAATGTCGCGAGTTCCATGCATAAATGTGGAGGAGCGGAAAATGTTATCAGACGTTACTCCACTACAGGTGATTCACGTCAAAACGAAGAAATAAAACAGTAAAATTCTCAAAGTAGGCAATTACGATATGAAAAAATTATGAGGAAATTAAACAAGCCACACTGCGATGATAATTTTAATTCGAATAATACAATAGTCCCAATCATGTTAGTCAGTCCAATCAATAATTTCATTGGTTCTTTTTATGGATTAAAAACTTTTTCATTAAAAGTGATAAGATAAGGTTATACTATCAATTTTCAAAGTGAATACATAGTAAAATATAAGATCTTTACTGACCTTTTTATTTCCAATTGAAATCAGACAAAATACTATTAAATAATATTGTTACACTCGACATATTACACTGTAAATCAAACTAACAAATCATAGAGCAAATGATGTAGGAGAATTTTCATTTCACAAATATAAATTTATTATCACAGATTTAGACCACATCGTTATGGAATAGACACATTTCAGCCATTCCTTCAAATTACAACAAAGTTATCATTATCTGCAAGCCAACCCTGACTTTCTTTCTCGGGAGGCCACACCGATGTTTCCAAAATAATCATCCATTATAATTATCGTTGAAAAACAATTCAAAACAAAAATTAATTAAAACGTAATTGTCTACACTGGCTATATTAGGCCCATAACACAAAATGTCGCAGCGTAAAAAGGCCAGTGAAAATAATGTTGATGTACTAAAGGAATGCATGCTTTTTTTTGCATATTCCATAGAACACAACTACTCATGGGATATCAATCTAAGGTAAGGACGCAAGTTTTGTTTTAAACACAAAAAGATATAATTCTAAATACTATGAATGTAAAGAACGTTCATGACAATCTGATGCTATTCCCTTAATCGTGAAACATATTTAGAATCACTGAGTTATCTAACAATGGTCGCATAATGCATCTTACTAGTTTCCATTCACAATGGCCATTGAAAGATTAGAACAACCCTTAACTCCAGCACGCGATCTTACCCACCTGTGGTTCAGGTACTACGAAACATCTGTTTATAAACGCAAGGTACTAATGCATCTGTATGTGTTCTGTATCTCTATTTCGAGAATTTAGTTTCACCTTTGCTTGCAGTACGAGACGGGTGCACTTCATGCTAGAGCACAGTAGCCGGATCCGCAACCCTGAAATGTGGGTACCTCCAGTCTGGAAGTATACCTGCCTCGTGCGGAGAACGAAAGGGGTCAAGGAACTAATGTTCAAGATATACTAAATATCACGATACTTCGCCTAAAATTATTTAATATGGCTGCCTCAAACAAATTGCCAACCTCCACGAAACAAATCCTTGAAACTCACTCGCGTGCAGGCAGCGGTCCACAATGTCATTCTCATCAGCTGATAATGTGAGGTTAAAGCGTCCCGCTACATCTCGCTAGAAAAATTTCAGGAAAAGCGTGGTCACAAAGAATGTAAGTAATATCCAAGTAAATATTAATAGAAGTCTCAAAAGCGACTATTTGCTGCAAAGAAACACAAGTTAATAACACAACAAATAAAGACACAAGGTAATATTCGTTCCTTACGCCACAAGAGTAAGTGAATTGAATTGGTGTCCGAGGTTGGCAATGGATTCAAATTCTCATGTCTTGCCAACAGAACGCGAGGTACCCTTATCATTTCTCTTATGGACGATGGCGAAGTGAAAACGTTGGCTACATTGAGTACAGGTTCTACACCAACATCAAACCAGTGAGCTGTTACAAATTGCGTATGACCACGTTAAGGACAATAAAGTAATTAACTGCGACTAATATGCAATAAACTAGTAAACACAGTGTGTTTCCGTTCATGACTTTTTAAAGGTTGTATTTCTCGAGGCAAAGTAAGATGACTTTGAGTATATGTTGTGACGTCGAGTGAGTGATTCCTAGCTAAGCCACGTGGTTCGGGATAGGCGAGGAAGCGCACATGCGAGAGTTGAGGGTTCCTCTCTTTCAGGGGCTCCCTCTCTTCAGGGTTGCTCTGTTTCAGGGGCCACGGACGATGAAAACTTGTTATTCATAGTGGTTTAAGTCGAAAAGACAAACATTTCTCAGATTTAAGGTAGAACTAGCTTAAGTAGAATTTAAATAACTAAAATGTCTGAAATTGGCATAATAAATAAAATTACATGTATTTATTTTGATTTCAATTTTAAAAAACATACTTCACCGACCATTTTAATGAAATAATTGTAATAATTGTTGATGGGGAAATACTACATCTTATGGATGATATGATTATTTTCAAAAAATGTATGATTTTTAAATCACGAATATGTTAGAAGTTTAGTTTACATTGTAGAAAATTTCCCGTAGTTTTTTTGTATTACTTTTATCAATAAGCCATCGGATATTTCAAAAAGATTTTTTTCTTTTTCTGAGGTGTGATGCTGAAATCGCGAATCTGTTGCGCTCGGTCACCATGCTTTTACATGCTCTTGTGGAGGGGAGCGAGTGGTTTGTTGTAACTGGTGTAGGTAGTGACACAGCTTTTTCACCGGAAATTTTAACTTTATAATTTTATATTTCTACTCTATCGTACCTTCATATCACGCCATATCATGTCGTCATAGTCAGTGTTCCACTAAGTGGCACAGGGAGTGAATGTGTGCATGCGCCTTATTTTGATCAAGAAAAGTAAAATTTTTCGTTCGTTCAATTTTGGTTGTCGTTATTATTATGAAATAATTAAAAACTTTGTTTTATTCACTTTCATATTTACCTATTTTTGAAGTTTTATAACAATTTTTACAATTGGTAAGTTAATTTTGTGATTGGTTTGAAAAATTGAAAAAAAAATGTCCAATGGGTTAAGTTGTAACAAAATCTTGGGGTTTGTTGTAGCATGTTACAACTGGTCCCCGAATATTATCAAACTCGAATTTTATAAGTTCTAATATTTTATTGAGAAGTCATTTAATTTGGTTTTAATGTAATTTTAGAAGTGAATCGAGTTTTGATTCAGAATCTGAAACTGTGGAGTGGTATTATCTAGTTTGTAATGAAACCTGTAGTGATTCAAATAAAGGCCAATGGATAGGATGCATTGTTTGTCAGATGTGGGCACGTGTAGAATGCGCGCCAGGAGACACTATTTCCTTTGTGTGTATCAACCGTAAATCTTATGAAGTCTGAATTTATTCATGAAGAAACTTATTCAAATGCTACTAAATACTTTGTAATATATAATTTATAAGAAAGTGATAATAATAATAATAATAATAATAAGACTTTCTTAAGATATACCTAATTTCATTAACTGTGGTTTTAAGTGCCATGTTTAAGTTTAGCCTAAGAAACTAAGAAAAATAGTTAAAACCTTAAATATTTTGTTGGTTATTTATAGTGTATATCAGTTTATTATTTGATAAAAATTACAAATGATGTAAAGAGATTAGTTTTATTGTTGAAAAACAAAAAAAATTGGAACTCAAATTTGTCACAATTTCGAGTTTTGAACTGTTACTATCTGCCCCAATAAATGTTACAACTAACCCCAAGCACGGGGTAAGCTTACCATCGTACTTTTTTTGGTAAAATACTCATTGTGAAATCAATACGTATTGTTGATGTCTTTCCTATTCGATTTAATATAAGAAGGGTGAAAGTATCAATGTATGATCACTTACAACTAATTCAGCAAATATGTCAAGATGTACGCGTTTTTCTGAAAATTGTTACAACACACCCCTCGCTACCCTATTTCAAAAATATCAAAATAGTTCCCGAATATTGTTAATTCTATACTATTATATGATAGATAAATCTATATCAGTTCTTTCTTCCGTGTATTTCATAACGTTATGTTATAAATTAATTAGAATAAGATGAAATGAAACAATTATATTTTTCAGTGATTTGACTAACTAGGAACGATAGTCCCTCCGAAACGTATTGCGATTCGTAAATGAGAGTACTGTAGTATACGGTTAAGTAGACTACATTTTAAGATTCCGTTCTATTTTCAAAACGCCAAATTGTATGTACTATTCTATACAAACACTCTTATTTGAATTCGGGCGGTGACTAAAGGGTTTTTTGAGAATCACTTTTCACAGTTACGAATGGAGAATAATTAATAATGACAAAAAGTTTCGAAAAAATGTTTGTCCTCGCGTTAACTAGAAAGAAATCAGAAATGGAAATTAATTTTAGGTTCCTTCGAACAAATTTGAAATAATGAACTGCAGGGAAAGTCCAACAACAAACAGTAAAACTACATTGGATTTGTAATGATGCGAGTTTCATTTTTTGTAGAACTCGGGGTTTCAAATGCTCGAAGACACTTGTATCCTACTAACTTCCAGATCACTAATGTTCAGGAGGAAAGAGCTACCGATTTCAGTCCAGGTAGTTTTTTAAGGAAGTAATATCACTGAAAAATGTTCATTATGTATGAGGGAAATGAGGACTATTTACGATTCGGTGCAAACCGTCGTTCGTGATCGAAACAAAAAACTCGTAAAGTAAGTTTTAAATATTAGGCAACATTGTTACAGAGAATGAACAAAATGAACTTATGTTCATGACATTTGTGATTTATATTAAGACATGTATTCCGTAAAAAGTGAATCGTGAATAAAGTATCGAGTGATGAATAAAATACACTAACTGAAGCGTGTGGTCAGCATCATTCAATGTTTTATTGCATTGACTCCGCTGTAAGTTCACGAAATGTTTTACTTTGTAATGACTCTTGAATTACTTGCGAAATATACCCTTTGAAGAAACTTAATATTTATGGTACACTACTAACGATTAATTCATGATTTTTACGTAATGAATGTCATTAATTTTCTTTAAAGTTACCGTTAGTCACATTCCCTTAGCAATTATACCTGGAAAAAGTTTTTAAAGTTTTGTAGTATATGTATGATCGAGAAAAATGTATTCAAGATTATATTTCTTAGTCCCCAATGTTTCTGAAAAAGACAATGAAATGAGATAGCGTGTGAATAATCACATATGATTATAGCAAGTATATTTTCTGGAATTTGTGTCGACGTATTAATTCACCCAAGAAACAAATATTTAAAGGTACAACGTATTTGGTTCTGTGTGAGAAATAAATTTCAAAAGGATATATAAGAGGAGAAGGCTATTGAAGTTACTTTTCGTGTTCGAGTGCAAATTCACAGACATTCGGCATCACAAAAGCTCTATTAGCAAGTACCGTGAACCAGCACAACACACTACTCAACTCGCAAGAGGTATCTGATCTGACTCTCAGAAAAGCATTCATTTGATGTTTTAAATCTTTGTGATTTGCTTTCTTTTGTTGTTATTTTCAGACTTTTTCAAGTATGGAAGTAACGTTTTAATGCAGAAAAAGCTCTCCCGAGTTGATTTTCTCTCGTGAAAAATAAAACAGATCACTTCGTATCAACAATGGAGTTCTTTATAATAGAGCGCTCCAGTTCTCTTCAAAGAGTGTTATCGCGTTACGTGGTATAATGTCCACGACAGTCTTTTAAAGGGAGATATAAACGGTTCGCATTCGCAGGGTATTCCAGCTAATTTTCTTCACGCTTTCTAGGAAGGGAAGAAAACAAAAATCTCCTGACGGAAATATGAAATAACATATTTCCATCCTCTGGTACTATGTGGAGAGCTCGGGAAATGTTCCGTTGCTTATTTGTTAGTACAAGTGATTTTCGGTTTTTAACACGTGGACTATTATTGTTCAATATTAATAATATAGAAAGCAAATAAAAAAGAAAATTATACTTTTGAACGCAATATGTGAGATAATCCAAGCACCAAAATGTACTGTACATTTATTAATTCTAGTATTTACCTTACGAGTGTATCAAAATAATTGGCACTACGCGAAGAGTATTTCAAAATATTATTTGAAACGTTTTTATGTATCATAGCAAACGTTAGAACGGATATAATTACTAGTGCAATTTTCTGGGTATAAATAACTGGTAAGATCAGGATGCTATTCACCCATCGTCTCATTCATCCCTTTCATCTATCATTGTCAGACATCCTTAAGGACCATTGCAGTTAGACGAACTGAAAAATTTCACGGTACAAGGCAACGTGCCGTATCAGAAAATTCAAGCGATACACAAAATTAAGTGAATGGAATAAATTTTCTCTAAAGAATATAACAATTACCGATTTGTGTAGCAGCACTTCTCCCTTATTTCCGCAGGCTGCTCTTCGGGGTAGAAGAACTCTCCTTTAATATTGTCTAATATTGTTTTGAAAAGTTTGGGCCACAGTTTCCCCCAGTCTTCAAAATCAGCCTTCAGGTACCATTGTGAAATTTGAATTTTTGCTACCCCATTCATTCATTCATTCATTCATGCGTTCATTCTCACATGAGTAATCAGATAGTTGGAAAAATTGACATTGTAGTTACTGTAAGATTTCCTTTCCCAATAACACTCGAACCATCCTAATGTTCAAATTGATTGTAAATTTATCATGAAATTGCATCAAAAGGAATTAGTGACATTCTTCCAATTAATTGAGTTTTATTGCCTTTTAGGTGATGCTAACCCTACTTGAATCTGGATTTATTCTCTGTATTACTCTGTAATCTACCCTGGTTCTATGAATCAACCTAGTTGGTAGCCACAAGATTATGTCATTAATAAGGAGTATACATTAATAAAATATTTCCTTCCATTCCATTCCATATTTAAATATTTAGTTTTTTCCTAAGGTATTCATGTCATTTGTGAGTGTTTTATTATTGTGTATTAATGTGAAATATTATGACAATGATATTAGTAATGGAGAGTTAATTTTTTTCTGTGGTTTCTTCCCTTTGATAAGTTGGCTCTGCCATTTATTTCACCCTCTTCTACATTGTCATGGGATTTTAAAACGATATTTTGTTCCAGAAATCTACAATATATGGATAGATTTTGCATTTTTCCCCCGTAAAGGATTTGCGTTTAACTATATCAGTCAAATTTTTTCTCTATTTTATTATTCATACCTTCCTCAGACGTCTACTCCTATTCCACGAATTCTTGGCATATGGCGTGCTTGGAATTGAATTCCTTCGGACACAGATAGCAAAGAAAGAAACTTTCACAATTAATTTTTGTTTTTGATGGAAATGCATCTAACAATATTGGTGCTCAACTCCACTGCAAACAATTAATTGTGGAAATAATACAGACCAAATTAGCTTTGGTGTGACATCTGCACTTTCGTAATTTATGTTTTTGATGAAAATAAATATGGGTTGTTCCCGATCGTTACAAGTGACAGTCGAACGCTCTTTTTCACCTATCACCTTATTGCTCTCGTCACTCTAGTGCGAATGGTCTCTTTGAACCGTAGATTCATAAGCTCTAACGTTTCAGTTATGTTTTTAATTTATACAGACTTCGCAGATCATTACGCGTTGACTTTTTAAAATGATTGAAATACAGTAAATAATAGTTTGGAGTCATTTTGCATAATTGTAAAAAACATAAATTTTTAAGTTTCTGATAAATAAAATTTTATCTGTATGAAAAAAATATGCGTTGATGGTGGCAAATGTAGATTAAGCGGGTTTATGAATACTTGATCGAGGCATTCCTTTCTGTTCACATTACGTAATGAAACTCGCATTCCGCTATGCAAAAACGTCATCCTCGCTTCATATCAAGTCACTTCACAATATATTCAAACTTGGATCTGGTGACTCATAGAAAGCTGTCTTGAACTTTTCTCCCTGACACACTAAATTCCTCACGCTGATTACCGAAGTTTGCTAACCATTACAAACGAATGGTGGAGTGATACATAAAAACGGGATTCTCAGAGTGCGTGGACCTTTCTTTCGTCATTTCCTTGTCTTCATCCTTTTTCTCTTGTAGACTAGCGACCGAAAGAGCAAACGGCGATTCATAGTGAAAAAAAAAAACAATTTAAGATATTTGACAGAGTAACCGGGAACCAACGCGAAAGAAAAACAATGAGAAAAATTAGAAGTAATTCACTTCTATACCTCGGTGACTTCAGTCTTGTGAAATTGTGACAAGCCCTGAATCTAACTGGCGCTTCCTGTACTGGCCGTAGGAATGCAAGCCTCTACTAAGTGTGGTTAATTTATAACCAGGAAGAGTATGATCTGTTACCATAATTTCCTATTTTCTCATTACATTACACACTTTCGTGGACTGAATGTTATCTGTGCAGATCTCAAAACATTGCATGTCAAATTAAGAAACAAACACTCGACTTCATCTAAAATGCGAACAGGAAATTTTAAAATGTTCTGCTCTCGATTATTGATTCGACTTACAAATTCTAATCGTAAATTTGTTAGTTGCAAAGAATAAATTTCGGAGTGAATTCATAATCACTCGTCGTGTGATAATTCCAACGTCTTAGATTACGTGCTATGGTATAATAACAAATAAAACGAATTTACTGCGCCTTAAAGAAGATAGTGAGGAGTATTCTCTTTAACTCTTCAAACCGTGTTTTTGCCTTGTATTTTATTTCCATTCAGTTGGCCCTGAAATGTTTTCTTTCGTTTTCCGAGCGTGTCTTTCGTTGTCTCACACGACGTCGCATCACAGCACAAGGCAGAGTGTGTAGATCACATTTTATTCGGTTCCAACGGTGTAATAGAACATAATCAATGAAGAAATTATACTGTGGGCCAAATACAAATGAACTTCTCTGTGGACCCCCCTCCCCCCCCCCGAAAAAATCGGGATCTTTGTAACGACTAATGTAGATCTTGACATTATGACAATGACTTACAGAATTTTTTCGTTTCCATTTTGCATTCAACTAGTTCATCTTTTCTGAAGCTCAAAAACTTTGTCGTCGTATCCGTTATTGCTTATCGCTTCTACCCTTTCCCCTCGGAGCGCCGTTGAGCCTTCTACGGCTGCCATGGATCTTGTTTACTTGACTGGCAGAGAACTACGCGAGCACACAGGAGGTTCTGCTGGCATTGATCGCGTTCAAGTAAGTATTATGGTTCTGTTCCCTTGTGGATTATGTATTTCAAAAATCGTCTTTTTAAGTTCTTAGAACCATAAGTTCTTTAAGTGCGCTGAATTTCGTAAGTAAAGTGAATAGTGTTATAAAATAATTTAAATTTTGAAAATATTAGAAGAATCTACTCCTCTGAATAAACCGGTGAACGCTCTTATATACTCTGAGTTGTCTTGGGAGAGGAGAANATGTGTATAAGAGACAGGGTGTACACTGTGGTGTGGCAGAGGAAGGGGGGGGGGGAATACGTGGAAAGTTTTGATTCAGAATGTTAATGTCAGGGTTTTTAAAATTTTGTTGATGTGGAGTGTCTCAAGATGTTTTATAATATAAAATCTATTTTCTATTTCTAAAATTTTATCATATTTGTTCATGTCGAAAGAGTGTTGGGAGACGATGAGATGAGTTGCGAAATGTGAGAATGTTGTGTTGTGTTTTAATGCATGTATGTGTTCTTTAAATCTAATTTAAAGTGTTTTGCCAGTTTGGCCAACATATTGGGCATTGCACTCTCCACATGAAAGAGAGTAGACTCCATTGGAGAGAGTTAATGGGATGCAGTCTTTAGATAAAGTAAACATATTTCGGAGAGTTTTAGGTGCCTGAAACACTCTCACATTTCGCAACTCATATCATCCACTTCCAACACTCTTTCGACATGAACAAAGACGATAAAATCTTAGAAATAGAAAAATAGTTTTATATTAGAAATCAGCTAAAAACACTCCACATGAGAAAATTTTTGAAAAACCCTCACATTAAAGTTCTGAATCAAAACATTCCACAGATTTCTCTGGGAAAGTCGAAATTATATTTCTTCTTCAATGGAATATCTTTGACTTGCTATATTATACACGTCTGAAGAAAATATTCTTAAAAATGTTCATTATAAATATCATCATTGCATTCTTCTCTACCCATTTGCTAGGTAAAAAGTAGGTGATAAATTCGTGATTACAGTGGAAAAGGTATTTTGAAAGCTTATAATGTGCGGGAATGATCTCAAAATTTGTAACATATTGAGGAATGTTGAGTTAACTTTCCGTGCGCAAAAGCACGAGAACTACAATAATACAAGTTATCGCGCATCATGCTCATCTCTTAAAGACATTATGACTCATAACTGTCGCAATAGTGGTTCAGTATTTTACCGACTGTGCGAGGTTATTTGTATTATATTACGTAAGCACAAACACAAACTTCATGATCATTTACGTTACAAAAAGGAAGCTTACTTAACTCAATCTCAAACAACCTTGTTAAAATAATTTAGAAAAGGAACAAGAGTTAAGCGATTTTGGTTAAAGTATGAATACGCAAATATTACACTTAAATTGAGTTTTTTATTAGTGCTTACAATTCATGCATACGAGTACATCGTCCGAAGGGCATAAAAGCATTCAAAATTAGGAAGTTGTTTGGTTATGCTCATGAATATTAATTTGTTAAGGAATCGATATCTAATGTGGCCTTGGAGAGACTAAAACGAATGATTAATTGCTGCTGCCTTATGTCCTGACAAAGTTCACAAGTGAGTACTTCGCACGTGCCTCAATTTACCTCCCTGTTGCGTCATCAGGGAAAGGTAGTTCATTGGGAACTGTCATGGTGGTTTATAACTCCAAGAGATCACTCCCACCTTAATCTCGACCTTCCTCCAAGGTTTTGCGCTCTTATCTTCGCTGTGGTCAGCCACCGTAGCTCTTGGACTTAGAATCTTTTCAAACCTAGACCTACTGACGGAGTTGAGCAGCGGTGATAGACGTGCGGGAGTGCGTGCGTGTAAACGTGAGGTCGTGCCTTCACGCGCATCTCCGAAATGGCGGCAACTGCACGGAACGCGGCGGCACTCTGCGGCACGGAGTGCGGGGGAGGTGGTACGTGTGCCACGGACTTCTATTACTGAGAATGCTCACGCGTCGACGAGGCCGTGTTGACCGCCTAAGGACCGGCTTCACCGTGTTTCGAATCTTAGACACAACAGAGGGAGATTCGCGTGCTTTTCGATTAACACTGAGTGTGGCATTTCTTCTCCTGTCCGTTCTACATGAGGAAGCTACTACATGAGGAAGCTACTATCGAGCATTCGATAGCCCTCTGTGATTTTTCTAGTCATTTTCTTTATTGTACAAAGCCTCTCCCTTCTGTGTTGTGTCAAGCGTCCTTTCAGCATGCGCCAATAGTTTGCCTAGTCCCAGACATTTTATAAATTGCATCTGTACCTGTAAATGTAAGGATCATCTCCGATACACCTGTCTCAAGCATCTGAACTAGAATTATGTCCCAGTTCGATGAAATTAATAATAATTAATAAAAATTAATCATCGAGGCACTAAAGTATGGGTGATTAAAAAATGTAGAACCGAAATTAACTTTTCTTTTACATATTTTTACATAATTATTTAATCATTTTCATAAAGTGTGTGTATGTGCATGTATGTATATATGTATGTGTGTGCGCCTAGGGATCTTGAAAATAAAGTGACACTACTGTCTTCTATGTATTTAAAATTTTTCAAGTTAACGAGAAAAAGAAATCTGTACGTAGGATTATCTACGTGACTGAGGATGGTTAAATGCCGAACCGGTTCCGTCAAATTTGTGAGTAATGTTTGTGTTTTTCTTTCTTTTTCTCTTTAACTTTAAAACTTTTTTAATATATACATACTTAATTTTAAATTTATCATTCCAATTGATTAATTGTTGATTTCTTAATTACAAATAGAAGATTGGGTAGGGCTGGGACCTTAAGGAATTACACCCAAAGAAGTCATAATCTTAATTGCATAAATAAGAAACTTTTATTAGAAAATCAGACTTTCTTCTTAATTTTTAACGAACAAAACAAAAAATTCTAATAATAATAATAATAATAATAACAACAGAAATACAAAAAGAATGAAATTCCCATCTTGTCTCATTCGCTGGGTAAAATGGGGCAACCCATGGGGTAAGATGAGATGTGACACGCTTAGTAGTCTCTTTCTTCACAAACTGGACATACGTGGATAGTTTCATCACTATTGTCTTCTACTCTGAAACAGCCACTGTGTGCCAACTTTTCAAATATTTTACATGTAATATATCCTTCCTTAGACTCCGAATACAAACCCTGACCGCACAATCATTCTTCATCCTCTTGTCTTACTCCCTGATTCTTTAAATACATGCTTGGTGTTTCTTTGGTTTTTTGNTTTACAACAAATATTATTATGGTGAAAGAGGAAAGAGATATTCAGGAAATGTAATGAGAAGGCGAGATAGGGTTCCTCAGTACCCCATCTTTCCCCAAACAGCCTTTTAACAAAAACGATTTTTTTTGAAGTTATAAAACGAAAGCTACCGTAATGATTAATTGATTTTGGCTGAGTAAAAAAATGTGTTTTAAGAAAAAAATGCTTTCTAGATCTTATATTTAATACAGTCAAGCATTTTATACACAAAAAAATAGATGTATTGAATTAACTATTGACATTTAGCGTATATCTTCCACTATTTCTAAATATTGAACTAACAAGAAGCAAAAAAAAATCAGTTTAATTAGAAAGCACTAACTTACATATAACCAAGAATGGTCCTATTGCTGGTAGTCCTAAGGCTCAGAGGAATTGACTCCCCCCCCCCACGTATCGCACATTCCAAATCACAAAAAGTAGAATTAGTATGAAAAATCTTGTACTTGTGAAAATTTGAGGTACATAAATAAATTATAACTTGCAAGTTCTTCACGAATAGACCAATACGCTGGGAGACGTTGAGGCAAAGTTCTCTTTCCATTCATTATATTTAGAAATGTTGAAATAATGGCCATTCTGTTTTATTTACGCTGCTAATATTCTCTCAAATTCAATTAATGTTACATCTTTGTTTTCTCTTGGAATTTAAAGAAGCGCTGAAAAAGTAAAAAGTTCCACTAAAGAAAATTGTAAAATTGTCAATATCTCCGCTGCGAAATTGGCTTCAAATCATTTAAATATATATAAATTAATTTTTTTTAAAGTTAATGAGAAAGTTAAAGAACGCTCATAAAAACTACTCCGAATTTGACGGAACCGTTTCGCACCCAGCCTCCCTTCCTCAACCATATATATAAAATCTTCGTAATATATTGTAATCAATTCTATGTTTAAATTTGATACATATTTTTTCACTATAAAACCCTTCTGTACACAACCTCTATAACTACTTATTCATCGTTATTTAAAAATTAAAACAAATAAATTTCTTTCTTTCTTATTTGCACATACACTTTTGCACGCGAAGAACTTTATGGTCTATTTTTTTGTCTCTTTACCCTGTACCTGAGCACATAGCCATTGTCAGGGTTTAAAACTTTATTCTTTTTTTTTCCCCTCTGTTTTCTTCACTACCTCCATTCTTTGAGACGTTGTCCATCCCCACCTCTAGCCGAGCGCATCTTCTATCTTCACATAACCTCACGCGCACCGCATCGAATAAGCATATTATCTGTCACATATTCCTCGAACTCGAAACGTTAGGTCATCCTTTATATTTCTTTCCCAGTACTTCAAGTTAAATATTCCCATTTACTTTATTTTTACTAAATAATACATGTTCCCATTATCTACAGAATTGCCGTATATACATGTATCAGATTTTGCAATTCCCCGCTTGTGAAGATACGCATTCATTGCCTCATGTCCAGTCAGAATTTCTAATGTAATATTAGGCTTGAACCATTTTCTATTCTTGTACGACAAAGTCAACTTCTTTATAAATCTATGTAGATCACGTCACTCTTTTGCCATTTCATACCAAATTTTCGAACATATTATTAACTTTCTGCTCATCCTTCCATTCCTCCGGTACATTTATTAGTGATTCGTTCTCCGACAATTTCTATCTCTTCTTCACTCCGCACATGATACCGCAGGTCATTTTGTCTATCACTTAAGTCTTTCGGTAACACCCCTATGATTACTTGAGCTGTTTTAGCTGCTACGCTCCGGTAGCATCCACTCCCAGGAACACTTCATAATCTCTGTGCACTACTTAATTTCCGTTCATTGTGTATTGATGTAGACATCTTATGCCATACACTCGCGCGATGAAAGAGTACGGGCAACATTACCCTTTTATAAAGTTGCACCACATCAAATCTTTTAATACTATCCTTATTTAGTCCAATTAATTGCAATTTGTATACTTTTTTGTTTTGTTTTATTTTGTTGCTTCACATACTGTATGTGTTTTGTGAATTTTAATTTCACATTATAAATTGGGGAAGAAGTGAAATGTCTAGGAATAATTGTTGATCTCCCATCTGAAACTTTGATAATTGGATTTCTTCGACTTACGTCCTCGTGTTTTATTCCAAATATTATTGCATTGTTCTTTTAATCATTATGCTATTTTGTGAAAGTTATGTTAGTTCGAAATATAATTTAACTGTACAGAGTAATGAATGGTGTATATAAGAGGCGCCGCCGAACTCAACTGTAGATCAAAGGAGTCGCAGGTCTACGAAGTTATGGAACCTATGGACACCCCACGACACAGCTCATCTTACGTTATACAATTTTAAACTTTTCGACGTTTTTCGAACTTAAATTTTATTTCATTCACGACGTTTCGTCACGTGTTTGCGACTTCATCAGGTGATAATACATAAATATACAGCATTATCTAACAATGACGTTAACAGCACAATTACCTTTCGTTAGTGAAAACTTCATTTCGATATCTCCCTCACCCGCTCCCGACCATGTCAGTTGGGGAACTTCGGTTCCTCAGCGAACCAACATCTCTCTTGATCAATTCCATTCTCCAATTCTTTTGGTTAGATGGAAGAGAAGACATGATGATTTTATTTTGTTTTGTATTATATTCACCCTGTACTGTCTCTGCAAACATTTTGTGCTTTTCTTTTGAAAAGCGGTCTCTAAATCGTCTCTTGAAGTTCAGATATACCTATTATGAACTGCACTGAAAAAATGATTCTTCTTTTCACGAAGAAGCGGCAGACCGAAGAAAAACTTCAATTCATATCGATATCAATTGTTAAGTTACATCATCTCGTCACATAACTATATTTATGAGGAGAGAGTCAGTTAGGAGAAAAAAGGTTTATAGAAAATCCCCATTCAATAAAGATGTAACTAATAATGGTAAAGGATAACATAGCGTATTTTCTCTTTTCATGCTTTGTTATTCTTCAATACTTGTTTAGAATTTGAGAGAAGCAAGGACTACTTCATAAAAATAAGTATGCAACTAATATGCTGTGAAAACGTCTCAACTGGATAGTGCAGCATGTTTAAATGCACAGATATTTGTAAATTTGTAATTTATTGAATTCGAGTGAACTACTTTTATTTCTAAATAATATTTGACGTTCTAAATTACTTTAAGGAAAATCTTCAAACGAAGTAGGCCCACATACGACCTTTTGGATAACTATATTAATTGCCAAAGCGTGAAATTGTTTATATTTTCGGATTTCCCTGTATGATGTGAAAGGTATTCAAATAATTAATTTTATCCTCTTTAATTTCCCTCCTTACCTTCATTTACGTATCTACGAAACAATCGCTTACCAAAGCTGGTACATAATTATTCGTTATTCCAAGAAAGATTCAGCGTCGGAAAGGTGGCAGTGTTTTTTATTTTCTACTTTACCCGACATTTACTTGTCTTCCCCTCAGTTTCTCAAAACAAATGAGGTAAAGGTTGCTCTAAACATGCATAAATAAAAAGAACTTGAAATACAAAATGTAAGTGCCTGAAAATATGAAAAGTTCAAACTGGAAAAATGATTATTTGATGAAAAATGCTCTCTATTAAGAACTTCGAAGTAAAATTATTTTTTTCGAATGAATGTTTTCTACCATTCAAGATATTGACGCTTTTGAACCTATTACTCACACCTCGAAGCATGCAAATATAACGGTGTCTTTCTGAATTGCTCTCAATTCTCGATTTCTCTGCCTCTCACACACCTTCTTTAGAGATGATCGTAAAAACTCGGAAAACTTATAATTGAAAGAGTTACTCGCAAATTCAAATATCGAGACAAAACCTTTATCGTGCAATTCAGGGAAATGAAAGGTATTAGACGTTGCTTTCTTGCTTTCTGATCGAGTTAATATATAATTATTTTGATTCGGAAGAGGCGGTTATCCATTAAGATCCCTTGTGGGAAAACCATGTTATGTTTGCTACAAAGCGTTGAATGCTTTCCTCCTGATGATTTTTCATTTCTCGCTCTTTCGCTGTTTGTCTGTACCATTTAGTTTCCTTCATTTCTCGAAACTACGACTTTCGTTTGTGGGGCAAAGTTTGCGCGGTAATCTTCTAACAGTGACCCTCGGGGCTTTCGTTCTCCGATTGTTCTTCTCATCCCTGCTGAATTCTTCCACTCGAAAACACCGCTTACATCCTGCTTCATCAATACGACGATTGAATATAGCAAAGGGGATGTCAATCACTACGGAAAGATGATTAATGACATCTACATTCGCAATAATGTGCCAAGTCTCGGTATTCCTCTATTGAGGTACATTTGAACTATGATAAGAGTAATTAGTAGGTATTTCAATTTTTTATTGTTTTTCTTGATTTAAAAAAAATATTCCATTGACCCGAACTGAAAGGTATTTTATGATTCAATATCAAGTTCTCATTAAATCTCTCGAAAGTGTTATTTCAAAATTAGCTCTCCCTCTGCCAGATAATACTGGTTTTTAATGAATGTTACTGTTATTTGGTTCTTTTTATAAAGAATGAGGAATCATTCGAATTACAATAATGATTGTAGTAGTTTTATAACAAACTAACTGGAAGAAATCTGTGAGCAAAGCAATTACATTTTCTAAACATACGAGTAATGTTAATTAAATATTGAAATACTAATGTTTTCTCTGCTACTTAATATAAATTTCTCCTTCTATTACAATAAATATTAACAGAGATGCATATAAGTACAATCCCATGCTTTTAGGATTTAAACTCATGTGTGTTTTAATGTAACGTTAAGTATTTTTTGGGTGCTGGACTGAGGGAAGAATGATGGCCATCGATATTTGCTTTACTTCAAAATTGTGGTTGAAATATAAGTCCGCTCAGTTTAAGTGAACATCGCGAAATAAAATAAAAATGAAAACGTTCGCATACATTCGGCGTGCCTTAGCTAAGTCTGTCATTACATTACAAGAAAATTATATTGTTGATTCTTTAGAATTTAGAATATATGAGGTAGATCTCTAGTGAAATAATATTATGTGAATGAAGTAATATGTCTATTAAATAGGTGTGATTTATTACTTTTTGGTAAATTTATTTATCTGATTAGTTTGTTCTAATAAGTTTGAATTTAATGCTTTGTTTTCTGTTAATACCAAGCAATACAAAAACTAAGATTGCAAGATTGTTGGGAACAGATTAATCCTAATGAATTAATAACGAGGACGTATGTTTTTTTCCCCTTTCTATAACATAATACAAAGTAATGTACGCGTTGCGAAATAAATGTTAAACCATGTGCAACATTATATCCAAAATATATTAATCCATGGTTATACCAAAGTTATAAAAATCTAACACAGCGTAATGCTCCAATCTGCGTAGTGTTTTACTTTGCCAACAAATGGGTTCCCGAAATTTGTTGATAAAGAGGATCAGGCATTCCCCTACGTCTTGGTTGTCAATGATGTATATTCACGGATAGAAGAGAGAATTTTCGAAAGAACTTATCATTAATGTTCAAATTGAATATGGATATAAATCTTATCAATTTCTCAACCAAATAATACATGGTATTGTTGATTTTTATCAGACAAATGTTGAATATTATAAGACATGTTGAAGAAATATCATGTGCTCTTGTAAGCGTCGAAAATGCGTGATGAAATATTTTTCTTAAAACTAAACTCTGAAACGCTCTTCGTTTGACTACAAACACCAGGACCTTTCATCGCACATAAAGTATCCTTAAGTTTGCTGAGACAACTGTGAAGATGAAACCGGAATCATGAATTTAAACCATGAGGTTTTCCCAATTTATAACTCAGGGACTGTTCTCATGTTTGCGTGTCCCATAATCTCCCTTCGGGGCGTGACGCGTGCCGTGTCCCATTGCCTATTCCCGTCAGGGCACCCACTAGCAGTTGACAGATGCGCTTAGCCCGCCGCGCTGCCACGAGCCCTTGGAGAGCGAGAGGGACGTCGAAGCCGAGGCCACAATAGCCTTCTCAACCTCTTCATCCTCCGATCTCGCTTTCATGGAAATCGGTCGTAGTAGCTCCTAGCCAACGGTGCTGGTGTCAGGTCCTCAGAGTCCAATGAGCCAGCACAATTGTCATCTCAGAGATCTGGAAAACAGCTATCTATAACGCAGTCATGTTGTTGTTCGGTGGGGAATAAAGTAAAGAAGTTTCTTCTCTATCGCTCTTTATGTTTATGGAAGTGCTGAATTTGAATTTCAACTTTGTCTCCTTATAAGCTGGGCGTTTTGAAATAATTTCGAAAAACTTAGCAATAAATGCTCTTTTTTAGTTATTTGTTGGTAACGCGAAGTCTTCACGCTTCTAGAGCTAAGTATTCGGATGCAACAATAATGTACTTTAAATTTCCTACAAATTAGGTTTTTACGGATATTTTGTCCGACGAACAGATATTGCGCTAGAGTATGGAGAATTTTGACCAAAACTTTGAAATAAGCCCCTAAAACAATTTTTCTTTTGTTGTTTGCTTACAACTCGAGAACCACTCACATTTAGAGAATAGTATCCGACCCAAAAATTTTCTTTTACGTACCTTTATCAAATCTTTTCAAGTACGCACCTTTATCAAATTTCATTTTTACGTACCTATATCAAAATTCAAATCAAGCGTTATATTTTTTATTTGTATGTTATTGTATTGTACTAAAATGGATCTGCTCCTACCAAATTTGCTTCGAAAATTTTAACCGCTGAATTGCTTGAAATGTTAACTCTTTATTGTTCACGAATATTTCTTGAGCCTGGAGAGAGACATTTATACTAAATATTCCACAATAAAACATACAGTTTGTAATATAATTCTATTTTCAGATTTACAAGAATTCATTCCAAGATACGAACGAAAAGTGAACGTTGGCGTTATCAGCTGTTCATAATTACTCTTGTTTTCTAGACAACAGATATATTTCCTTTCGTCTTCGTAGAACTACAACGATATTTTTCTAATGATAATCTACTATAAAAGACGTAAAGGGGAACAAATCGTTATCCGACATCACCTTCTTCATAAATCAAGGAGAAATTATTTTTCATTTCATATATTATCTACAAATGACAATCTTGTCATACAGGAGGTAAACGTGCAAACTTCTACCAGGGATTGTTTGTAAGATCTACGTAAGGTGTGGATATCATCCCAAATTCCATTTATACCATGAATCAACAACGTTCGTTATCATAATTATTGAAGGCATACGACAGCACAAAGGTACCTAATTAAAACTCAGGTAATCACCTCGTCGAGGAAATAGATGGGAATATTAACAGCATGGTGAGTAAAAATTTAGCCCTCACTATGAAAACAAGATCAACTCCTAATAACTCCGTATTATGGTGGCATCGTCGGAATTCTCCGGATCTGTGAATATGTTTCCGGGAAAAGATTTCTTTCAGGAATTAAAAGGAACAGTTCACTGCTAACGCTCAACATCTACACCCGGCTGGCGATGGAAATGTTGGATCCCGTTACATTAATTCTCCCTACCTCTTTCCTTCCCTCCCTAGAGCATCTCTTACTCTTTTTAATTACACAGAAAAAAAATTAAAAATGATAATATAAATGAGACAGCACTCTTAATAATATTAGTAGTAGAGACGAGATTTCTACTGCATGATTTAAACGTGCAGTGTGTGCCGTATTTAATATTTGTATTAAGTTTAAAGTAAGGAATTTGGCTGAAATTCAGTTGCTGATTCAAATCAGTTTAGTGAGTGAGAGATATTCCTTGTAGATTATTAGATTAGTTTCAAAAGTAGATGTATCTCCCGAGTTCAAGTATGTTCATATCATCACCGTACTTTTCTCTTTACTGAAGACGATCACAAAACAAATGTGTTATCTGAATTGGTGTTCTTGAAAAAACAATATCTGAGGTTTACAATTCAATTAAAATAATTTCAATGATATTAAACTATATTCTAATATTTATTTCACATTTGTTCGTGTACTTTCGTTGCACAATTGATTTCTAGACGTACCTAAGTAATTAGTCAATTTAAATGAAAGACGATCTTGAGACATCAAAACAACTAACGTTTGCACCCAGTAAATAATGTGAATGACAAGTTATAATATTGTCGGTTTACCAGCAGGCGGTGAACATAATCAATTTGTGATAGGTAACAACTCAGAAATTAGAAAAAAATATCCTTCTGAGTGGTACTCTAAAGTATGGCAACTTGTCTGCACAGGGTATGTACTCGAGGAGAGACATGAAATAATAAGTAATAGATTGAAATCCATTTTTTTCAGTTTTGATGACTCATGCCTTTTCAATGTGGCTATAAATTTAAAAATCAGGATCAACTGGTAATGTTCTCTCAGCTGTTTTTTCAAGTCCGTTTTCAAAATAATTTTCTTCGCGTATACGAATATTCCTTACGACTGCGATGCGTCAATATAACAATATGCAAGAAAAAATGTTAACCTCACAAACTCACACGAAACTACCGCGCCGACGAGTTATATACCTGATTATTTTGTACCGCTCAGAAGAAACTGGACGAATTCATGAGTGGTCACTTAAATATAATTCTTTAAAATCTTGAAAATATTTCGGACTCTTTTTCCCGAACTACGTGAAGGACTTCCTTAAAGTTAGCATCATTATTGTTGCCTAGCTAATTGAAACCAGTACTCAAATTACAGTTTTTTTTAAAGGCTAAGTGCCCTAATGTCGATTTTAAGTCTCTCTCTCTCTCTCTCTCTCTCTATATATATATATATATATATATATATATATATATATATATATATATATATATATATATATATATATATATGCGTGTGTGTGAAAATTAATCAAATAGACATAGTCGTAATTAAAGGTTTTTTAAAATCTCCAAAATGAGATATTTTTCAACAATGAGACTAAATATCTAATAGTAGAAAATAAAAAAACTAGGTTTTATGCACTCCGCGTATCACAAAGTGCCAAACATCGAACAAATCAAGAAAACCCTAGGTCTGATTTGGCCTGAATTAAAGGCTCTTTTTCTAATGGTGATTTAGGGTTCGCCAACATCAAGGTAATTACAAAGGCTCTTTAACGGCTTTAAATTTATATATCTTTCAATAATGTGGCTTAATATTTAATGGGAGAAAAATAAAAACTGGATTTTACGCGTTCTGCTTAATTATAAAGCATCAAAACCACGAAGATTTCATGAAAATCTTATATTTGAATACGCCTGAATTAAAGGTTCTTTCAAGGCTTCACGTTAAGATTTTTTTCAAAGAAGTGACTTAATTCTTTTTAAAAAAATCTGAATTTTTATGCGCCCTGTGTGAGAAACTCTAAGCACCAAATCAAAGAAAATATCATAAAAATCATGAATCTGATTTCGCCTCAAATAATAGCTTATTAAAGTCACCAAGATAAAAATCAGTTTGTTGAAAAGTACCTTAATTCTGAATAGCCTAAAAGACGAAATATCTATTGCGGTAGAATCCACCTCTGCCTCCGTAGAACCGACCTGCGCCAAAACCTCTAAAATCCCATGAAAATCATAAATCGAACTTCGTCTGAATTAAAGTCTCATTTCTCCAATATTAGACATTTTTCAACAATCGGACTTTTTTTTGTACTATTATATATTATTATACACTTACCGCATTAACATCGCCAATAACCAAAATCACGAAAATGCAATGAAAATCATAGAACTGAATCCGTTTGAACTAAAGGCTTCAAAACATGTCAAATCAAGAGATTTGATTATTGGTGAGCGTATTCAAATAATATTTCATGTGATGTTCTATTTCATAAACTTTTAACGATATTTTTTGCCGATATTTTCGTAATATTACTTGCATAAATATCTTTTTATATTTCAAAGTTGCAAGTCGACTCGTCAAAGCTTCACCATGTATTGTTATTGTTTAAGAGTGTGTGATCCTCCATGAGGTATAGGATCCGCTTTTACAAGAGACCCAGAGTAATTTTACCCTTTGAATCACACTCTTTCCGCAGACCCGTGCCACCAACTGGATGAAAGCCTGAACACCACTTCCTTTGACGCGTCATTACTTTTCTAATGCGTCTTTCCTTACATCTTCTCATTACACCCATCATTCATCGGTCTTACGACAGTGGGCCAGGTAGTTGGTTAAACCAACAAACATAACCTTCCAATCCTTCCGCTCCAGTAACATTAACTGTAATAAAAAACTACGATATTTTTCATTCTGTTCCTGGAAAAGACATTCAAATCTTCTCTCAAGCTCCCGATTTCTCGGAAGCATATTTGATGTGAAGTTCCCAACAATTTTAATTTTATGAAGTACTGAGCAACATGCTCATACGTTTTATTAAAAAAGTCATTGACATAAATCCACAATAAAACTGAATTAATCAATTTGCAGAAATAATTGAAGAAATACTAACGACACGTGTAAATTGTTTCTATCCATTGTTATGACAGCTATGAAAATCCGGTTTCTCCTCCAAGTGGAGAAAGTTATCAGAACATAGTTGTAGCTGTTCACAATCATTGAAATTTCGAGTGACACAAATATTAAACTCGTAATCCTAATTGTAACAAGTATCTAAGTAAGAATCATATTTATTTATTACCTTAATTGTGTGGCAAGGTTCAGACCGTCACGTCTGCTCTTCCATCTACAATGTTCAGGAGAGGAACGTTGTTGGGAAGAAGAGATGTTGGTTTACCGAGTATTGTAAGGTAGCAAACTGACACTTGTCTGGAGATGGGAGCGAAATCCTATCAGGAACCCTCACCCTATTCGACCTAGATATGTTGGTGAGCCCTAAAGCCCCCTCCCCCCCAAAAAAAAGAATCGAGGTGGGATTCGAACTTACGCTCTCACATACAACGATATTGCTATAAGCGAAGTTGCTACAACTATCTACTGCTATCGAAATCGGGAAGGTGTAAAGTTAATTACAGGAACTAAATTCTCAATTTTTGTAACATATTCCACATGTCTGAATTTCGTGACACTATACCCGAACGCGTACTTCAGTGTATCCACGTCCTGGTTATTTCCCGATGTTGTCCGAATAAAACTGGAGGTAATGGTCTTTTACGTGGTGGACGTGGTGTGGGATTTTGAAAATTCACAGTAGCAGTGTCGTAAATAGGAATCATTTTCGGAGGGATGGTTCAGAATTTCGGAAACAGTGTCTTAACGCGTATTTATAAATTTGAGCGCATTGTTAGTTATTACTAGAGATGTTAGTTAGTCATGTCCAAAAATATCTGTACCCTTCGGGAGTGGGGAATGATTGTAACGCCACCGAGCAGTAGAGTTTCACCGCAAAATTTTCTCCGTCATCTGCTCGTTGCTGATATACGTAAAGTTAACGTCGTAACGATCTCCATAGAAATCTTCCATTTCAACCTCACCGCCAGGTAACAGATTAATTATGTTTGAATGAAAATGGGAGACGGCACCGTGATTCGAACTCGGGACCTTGAACTTAACGCGCTCATGCGCTTACCAACTGCGCCATCCCGTTCGCCTCCTGGCCCAGTCTACCATTATACTTGCGAGACCCAAAGATCTCTGAGGTGGTCTCATAAAGACTACGCTCCTCATATGAGGCGACTCCCTTGTTTTGGGTTGTATTATCCAATTCTGATTCACGAACACATAGAAATCTCTTAAATTCACAAACTCATAGAAACATAATTAATATGTTACCTGGTGGTGAGGTTCAACGCAATTTAAGAGATTTCTGTGTGTTTATGAACCAGAATTGGATAATACGCCCCAAAACAAAGTACTTCCTAAGGGAGTCGCCTCATGAGGAGCGTAGTCTCTGAGACTACCTCAGTGGTCTTTGGGTCTCGCAAGTTTAATGTTAATGATAGACTGGGTCGGGAGGCAAACGGGATGGTGCATTTGGTAAGCGCATGAGCGCGTTAAGCCCAAGGACCCGAGTTCGAATCTCGGTGCCGTCTCCCATTTTCATTCAACATAACATAATTAATCTCAAAGTGCCATACTGGGAAAATAGTATTATTTTATTTTTGATATTGATAACGAGAGTGATTGCGATGAATATATGAGACAGGACGGATCATGATATATTCTAACATTTGTTTTCATTTTCTGATCGAACTATTTGAAAACAAGGTGACAAGTCACACGTGGATCCAATGGTGTGTGGGAAGTTCTCTATATGTCAACTAATAACTTTGTAATGATACCTTCGAAAGAGCAAAGGTGTATAACAATGAGCAAAGTTGGCGCTTCTTCTTGCAGAAACCATTGGTAGAGAGAAGTTTCCACCGTCTCAACTCCCTCTGAAAACACATTCAATAGGCTGCCATAGAAATTTGAAACACAAGGAACAGTGTTAGTGCCAAAGCGCGCACGTGTTTCTCAACTCTAATAGTCGTAGAAGCAGTCTGAGTCGCAAAGCAAGGCAGGCCCGTAGAGTCAACAAGAACCGCAAACCTACTTGGAATGTCACATCGCCGTATTCACCGAATTTTAAAAGGGATCTTCGTTGTAACTTGTTCTAAACTTTCAAATTAGTCTTTAATGTAAAATATGTCTTCCAACGTCCTCTAGTCAAATTTTGCGTGAAGTCAGTAATGTGTCAATCTACAGCTTTATGAAGGAGGATCAAAGTCAACTAGCGGAGATGACGTTTGTCTCAAAGAGTTATTGTGTTGAAACGTTGCACACACAGTGTCTCCTCGAGGGAGAGATTATAGGGGGGGGGGGCAGTTTGCGCCAGGTCTCGAGAAATGGGACTCAGAAATAGTGGCAATCCCTTTCATCCTCAATGATGGGACGTGAGAAAAACTTTTAATACTATATTAACAAAAGTTGAGATTTGTCCTCGGAAAAATACGATAGATTTTTTCATGTCGTTTTCGACTCAGAACAAGAGTCCTACAAGAATATATTATTGATATTAGTTAACTGTCGAGAAATTGTTTATAAATAGACCGTAGTTGATAAATTACAGTAACTGAAGAAAGTTTAGATTATTGTGAGTTATATAAAAAATTGTGTATGATTTAAAAACTCACTTTTCTATTTATTCTTAAGTCACCCATTTCAATGTTTTTTACGAGGTACTATGTTCACTGTATGGTAAGTGGCACAATATTCAATGAATGACATAGAATGACATTGTAGGTGACGGGGAGGTGAATGAACACAAAAACAATATATAACAATAGTTAACTTTATTTGTTCATGTGTTAGAATATAAATTCTACATGAAAGAAAAGAATTATATTTTATTTAGGTGAATTGGTGCATTACAGCGTGTTGGTCTGTTGTGGGGCAGTTCGACTTAGGTAAAGTATAGCATTCACGAACTTGCGTGGAGACTTTCTCCTGCTATCATGTTTTCCTTTTTTCTTTTTGCCAAGAATTATTTTTTCAGAATATCTGAGTGGATTTTAATATTATAATTAAATAAATTAATGATTTACCTTTTCTTAATAACATTGAATTAGCATTAACTAAATTTAAACAATTTTACGTCACGGACAGAATCAAGTCGCCTCTCACCAAACATTTTTCTAATACACCATTGTAGAAAGTGACGTCTATTTCCACGTTACCTTTAATGATTTTGGATCAGAGCTTTCGATATTATTGAACCAGAGTTACGTACATTATTTGATTTAACTTGGCTTCTTTGTATTGACTTTTGGAGAATATACAACGTAATTCAATACGTGGAAAACACTGGAACTTTATTTCTAGCCGTACCGATTAGTTTTCAAACTGTTTAGAACAGAAATAGATGTTTAAAAGAAAGTTACATAGAGAGTTCCTAATTACTGAATAATCTGTACCTCTGAAAAATGAACCTTTATGAACTTAGGCATTACCAGGTATCAGTAAGACTTTTGTTTTTCCCTGCTTCGTGCATGTATCATGTGATCTTCTAGTAGTGTTTTCAATACAGACTTTCCTTATTCATCCATGTTCCATTTTACTTACCATTCATTAAGTCAATGACAGTGGTCAATTTTCTTCGCTGTAGTTTTTTTTCGACTACACGAGGTCTTTATTCAAACAAGGAGGTTATTGTTTCCAAAAGTATCGAAACTTTCATCATTTACTTAAGACAAAATCATTTAATGAGAAAAAGTCTCACAAAATAATTCCAATTATTTCTGTACGTGTCTTTATATTTTCTTTCGTGAAATTCCTCTTTCTCAATTTTCATGTTATTTCGAGACGCTCTTTTCTTTTTTAAATTTATTTGATCTTTGTCATGTTTTGTAAATACTAGTAATTTTTCCCCACTATCATTTCTGTCTACATCTCAAAGTGAAATGTCTACTAAACAGAGAAACTTAGGTGTCAATTTTGTTCTGTTTCCACGAATCATTCATCAGCACCTCTTACGTGTTATTCTTACAAATTTGCTTTGTTATCATTAATCAAGGCCATAGATACAAAAGATTCTGACAACGGCGGCCATCTTAATGCTCTAAGTCAGTCAGAAATGAGGGAATGAACGAAGAACGATTCGTTCCTTGGAGTGAACGAAATGTCAGATTTCTGTGATTAGAAATTGGAGCTAGCATCAACATGGACGCTGTAAGTCACGTGATTGCAATCGGATCCTATCGATGCTCATCTTTGTCGGCAAAGCGCTCTTCAAAGTTTATCAGAACCTTATGTATCTATGTGCTTGTCATTAATTCACTTCATCATATAATTTCATATCGGCAAATTTTTGTATTTGTATTTTACCTATATGTATTTTTGTAACAAACGAGTTGCTTACCAATGGATTTTCCAAAGAAGAATCTCATAACTTTTCTTTCTCTGTACCTCCCATATGCAAATAATTTCCATTGGCAGGGTTTTACGCGAAGACTATTATTTATGAAACAAAATCAGGAGATTTTGCGAGGGATTTTGCAGGCTGATGAAAAAAAAAGGTTCTCTCAACATGCCCATCGATTACTAAAGCTTACTTTCTCAGTGGATTCGTTTTTCGTGAAACGGAATATTTTTCTGTCGAATGGGAATCCGGCTTAACGTGCATCTTAAGCTCGAAGGTGCCCGTCGTCCGTCCGAACACCCAACGACGCCGTTGTTCGCGCCTAGAAGCGTCGCGGCGACGCGAGCGCACGCTGCTGCTGGGGTTCGTTGGCCGCGCGCACCGGGGAACTGGAGCTGCTTGTTGGGGTACGTTGACCCCCTCACTCTTGTCGTCACCCCTCCCCCGCCGGCGAAGCTCCCCGCCCAGCTTCGCACCGGTCCCATATCCCCTCCATCGCCCACCCACACCACTCTCGCTCTTCCCTCTTTCTTGATCTTATAATCTGAGTCGATGTTTTGATCGCTTGCGCGGGGACTACATCCGCCTAAACGTCCCTTCCCTCTCGCGCAAGCGCACTTCGCGGATGAGTGTGCGGAGGGAAGGAATACAGGCGAAAACCGCATTGCAGAAGGAGGGAGGGGGAGAGATCTTGCTGGAAAGCCGCGAAAGCAACTTCCGGCTTCGGGAAAGGGGTGGTGAAGAAGGCGGTGACGACGCGCGACTAACGGACGCAGCGCGTTATCGACGGATTGCCGTCGATGTGTCCCGCTGGGATGGATCGTTATTGACTGGCGGCGGTGCCGGCGGCGATGCGGACCTTCGTGCGCACGGCCGTGACGCATCTGTGCGGACGTCCGCCCACCGCCTCCGCACACGCGCACCGACTGGCGAACGAGCGGAAGATCCAGGTGGGAGATGACGAAAACAAAGAAGGGAGAGGATGAATATACGAGACACAGATGAGTGTAACCGTATACAATGAAAGTGCTATCAGAGAAAAAGCATTGGAAAATTAAGATCTAAGAGGTGAAACAGGGGAAACAAATAGAATATGATATTCGACGAAAAACAATATTATTTCAATGTTCATCTTGTGCTTAAATATGAGACGAGAGTAAGAAGAAAATGATAATTAATTTCCATTTTCGAATTGCAAGTCATTTCTTCCGGAATTTCACCGCGCCGAGTAAAATCACAATAAAACTAAGTGTATTTGGGAACAAAATGTTCCGAACTAAAATATTCATATAATACTTCTCTTTTTTGCGATACAAATTATTTTTTTCGAGAGTAACGAAAGAAAGTAGACAAGATAATGAAATTAATATCTGGAAGAATGTAAGATACTCCATTAAATGCAATATTAATTTTTATTTTATAATGTATTTTGGAAAATTTCTCTCATATTGAAAAACTATTGAACTACCATAATACAATTGCGGCGTTTTATTGTATAATAATATTAGATAATGTGTATGAATAGAACTCAATTGTATTTCGAAATCTAAATTAAAGGGATGTGTTCTTTTTGTTATATTTTCTGAGAACTAAAAATAAACGTTTTAGTAATGTTACTATCTGAGCATATTGTTTTATATGTTGCACGATTACAGCCAAGCGTTGTATCTTGCATCAATACATTTCTAACAGATGTAATTTATTATTTGTATATTTATTTTAAATTGTTTATATAGAGAATAAAAAAGTTTATGATAGTTAAGAATATAAAGAATATTTTTGTTATGGAAGTCCAAGGTGTGTACAATAAAAGTTTACTAAATGTTTCTTTAATAGCTGTGTAATAAAACATTTTCTCTCGTTACGATTGGTCAAACGAAGGTGAGGTGCTTTTTTTCCGTCGCAGCGTCGTGGCGTTGGAAACCTAAGGTCTCCAAACGAAGCGCGCTGGACTTAGAATATTTTCGAGAGTCCATTTATAATTCCACGTCTGTGCATAACGCGTTCCAGGCAAATTCAGTGAACACTCTATAATTTCAACTTTCATAGTATCTGGGCAATAATTACATATTTAGTCTGACAGCCATTTATTAAATTCCTATCGAATGCTGAAGGAAAATGAAATTTAAAATGATCACTTAATTTCTAGAAAAATTAAAAATAATTGGGAACTATCCAAAATATCTTTAAAATGTTTATATCAATTTATAACATGTCTCATTAATATTTCCTTTACATTTGTCATTAATTTACGATGTTTTGTACTTGACATTGTCTCAATAATGAATTAATTTTGCTTGACCTATTCAAACTTTCCAAGTTACCTATTCTTCCTTAAATATGTTTATTTTTTTTATTTCATTTTCATGTTAAACGCTAAACTGTAGCAAACCGGGAATGATATTTTATATTACTTTTCAGGGTTTGTATTTCACTGTATTTTAACCGCTGTTGTGTCTCTAATTTTCCGACAATCCATGTTGCCTTGTCAGCTTGAATACATCGCTTTGCTACTATCCTAGAGTTGTGGAAGTGCCCAACTCCCTCCACGGAGAAGTGAGCACAGTCTACGAGTACTATCTTGCATTATTGTTTTCTCATCACACTTCGTCAATACATTATTTTAGTGACAATATTTGCAAGTATATTTCATACTCCTGTCTTGATTCTTAAGTATCTACTGAAGATACGCTTCTTGTCGTTCGTAACCCAAACAGGGGCCCTCATAAAACATGTTGAGAGGCAGCTCTTCCAGTCTGACAGATGAAGTTCAACGATCCGATATAATTTATCTTACGCAAGTAATCTTTTCAATGTCCGCGGTCCATCATTATATACATTTATCTGTCATCTGGTGCAAACAAATGTAAAAATTTTCTTTGTCGTTCTTTGGCGCGCAAATTACCTCACTGCTTCTTTTGCAATTTTTTATTAGATACATATTTGAATCGCCCTGATAACATAGAATTTGTTTTTGGCCGTTATCTTCACGCATACTGAAATTATCAGTTCCCAATGACAAATTTCTTGCAAAACATAAAATAATTTTTGAATATACCACATGAACTTATGTATTCGTATAAATGCAATCTGTTTGACATTCAGTGTTAAGTCTATAGCGTCTGCTTGAAAAAAAATCAAATTATTCGAAAAATGACCTTAACTTACAAGAGTTCAAATCATTCGACACAATTTGGGTATAAAGTGTAGAGGAATAAAGTATTTTCCCCATTTACTCTGGTGTTAAAATTGTAGTAGTTCTACGATGTTCACGATAACAATTTTCCCCCCATTTAGTGATAATACTGCTTATTTCCTTACCAATCAAACAAAAAATCTTCTGGGAAGTATTTCCTCAACAAACCTCTCCAACATTGTGTTTAATCTGGTCTGAGTGAATCTGGGAAAGTGTATGTCTGAGTCAAAGAAAGTAAGGAAGAGAATACTGAAACCCTTACTTACGACAGTGGACAGGTAGATTATTTGAAGCACTGCCCCCATAAATATCTGCTGGAAAACGTTTTTATTAGAATCATAATCGTTCATTCGACCACGATGCTCGTCTAAATTTTTGAATTTAAGTAGTTTTTTGAAATCAAGTAAATTGATTCATTATTATAAATCATGTATATTCGAATTACTCGGTACGAGAAAAAATGTGAGATTGAGCTAATTGTGTATTATTTTCCGTGGGATATTATTTATCATGTAGTCTCATCATCCTCTCCACGTCATATTGTAAATAATTACTGATAATTATATTATGACTAGAATTTAGTATGTAGGAGAACTCGCTGCCTTCATTAATACTGGGGGTATCAATATCGGGAATTAATAATTGTATCAACAAAAAACAATATTTTCAGCGGAGTAGCGAGAGGTTAGCAGAGATGGCGACCGCCAGGGCCCCATCATTGGCGAGGGGAAGGATGCGAGAGCGGGGACGCAAAATTTGCAGATTATAAATTCTTTACATACAATCAATTGAAGTTAGGAATTTTTGGGCTCAGCCTCTGAAAATGCACTACAATTCACTTAAAGGAACTAAAAGAACACCTATTTTTCAGCGTACATTTATCTTTTTTATTGGACTACATTTCAAAAACCTTTTTCCCAATTCATTGATAATAAATAGTTCTCTTAACGCATGTCATGGAAAATGGGAATAATTTTCCAACAAAAAGGTTTATTTTATTTCAGTTATGAACAGTAGTGTACCTACATTTCATGAGATCTGGGGTGCGAATCATTTTGGGGAGCCCCCACATGTCGCATACAGTGATGATCACGTAAAAATAAAATGAATTATTACCGTGCTATTTATAAGAAGTTGAGTTATTGGTTATTTTACTATTATGAATAACTGAAAGTATATATTTTGTTCAAATTTACTTCTTTATATTATTTTCGGTGACACATTTGGAGACCCCTTACGGGATGACGCACGGGGCAGACCACCTCCCACGCCCCATCAAGGTACGCTACTAGTTACGAATAGAATTGTTTCATTCGTATCAAATGTAATATGAGCTAAGTGTTCTGAAAGGGAGTTCTATACAACCCCACAAGCTATCGAATAAAATCAATTTTCATAGTTTTCGATGTCAGAAAAACCAATTATGAACATAGAATGATTATTATTCGTTGTTATCTTCAAAGAAATATATATTTAGATAAAACATAGAAATCGTATTCCTCGTGAAAAGTGCTTCATTTCTGAACAATTTTAGAGAAATTATTCAATTTTGCGATTATTTGGACCGTTTGTCAAATTTTGTTTATTAATTCTTATTCGAAATTATTTTTTTCATTTGCATCGGGCAAACATGTGAAAATAAAAATGTAGCTGATTGCGAAACTATTTTTCGTAATAAACTGAATTATTTAGAATTTTAAAGTAACAATTACCTCTTATCTGAATTATGACTACATATAAAATGATGAGTAACGATTTTGGGAACAGAAATCCCACCTTGGGCAGGTGCCAGGTCGACCTGAAAGAAATCTTAGATGATACGTGGCCCCTGGATTGTTATTTTCATCTCCATATAATATTGTACAGTAAAGTTATTGTAAGAAGTTGTTGGTGTAGTGTGAAGTTATTTTTGGAGTCTTAAGGTATTTGCTCTTGTGTAATTACAGATATTCTTGCTACGTTTTACACTTCCGTAGATGCAAAATTGTGAATAAATTTTAATTTTTCATGTCACATTCATTATTCGGTTTCCCATACAACATAAAAATTTTGATTTTCGGCAAGGTGAACCACTTTGTTTGTTCTTGGGTAATAATATCATACGTCAATCAACCTTTGCGAGGTGCAAGTTTTATATTCATTTCTTTAGATTAAGAATCTAAACTTCTATATTCAATTCTTTAGATTAAGTAAACAATTTTGTGATATCAAACGCTACCAACGATTTCTCTCAACGGTATGTACTAGAGAAATTTTTTTATTCTATACGCTATTATTGTAAATGTTGCTTCAAGAATTTTCTTCTTTGTACCTCTGTTTAAATGACACAAAATGATGAAACACTTTTATTTTAGTTAGATCTTGTATATTTATACATTTGTAAAATCACTGATCAAATAATCAATTAAACACGTCTTTCGAGTTACATATTAGGGAGTTTTTGCACAGCTTACCTGTGAACTATCTTATGCACAATCCACGTGCAAGTTACTTCTGCGCATACTCAGAAGTTAGTGGTACCCTAACTCTCCTAGCGTATTACTTACAACGCTTCCACGCTGGAGTGTCCGATTTTCTTTCTCCATTAAAGTGACCCCGAAACTTAACTTTCTGCCAAGTTTCGTGTCTGGAGGATATTTGTCCAGATTTTCAAAAAATCAGCCTTTATTCAGTGGTACATAGTGGTACAATAGTGATCCAGGTCATGGCGGATTCTGGTCTGGATTTGAGGTTATGTTGATATCTGAGAGAGATTTGTTGGTTGTGTGTGCCGTATGAGTACGTTCTGGTGTACTCACAGTACAGTTTCATTGTGTACGCTCGCATAGAAGTGGTTTGTTTGGGTTTACAATTTTTATTATGATTTGATTCAAAGGTACGCTCTGCAGAGTGCGTCGATTGCATCACGTACGTTACGCGGTTAGCGTCATCAACCTAACGTGTACGCTAGGAAGCGTGCAAGTTATGCAAAAACTCTCTATTACTGTTGCCGATTGTTTTTGACGTTGCAGTAAATACCTTCAGACAAAATATGTTTTTAGGCTTAATTAGTGACAGATTTATATTTATTTTCCTGCTTTTAATATCTCATCTTTAACCATCAATTCAATGAAACATTTTTGTTTATGAGAACAAATTTTGCACTTTTATGGAGGCAAGCTTTATAAAGTAATCTTTACGCAAAGGAAGTTTTGGAAAGTATTGATGTAATAGTCATCAGTGTAATAAAATATTTGTTTAATAAATGAAACAATAAAAGTATAATTTTGAGAAGAGAATATTTTTAATTGATGTATTTCTTCCAGTTTCTAATAAATGTTTTAAAGATATTAGAAATGTTCAAAAATTAATTTATTCCATTTTGGTGCAACGAACACCAGCCAGTAGTATGTTAATGCATTAGTAGTGTTAATTTAAAATTATTCTAAAACACCAATCGATTATTGAATTGATCGATTGTACTGCTGTTAATCGATAATTGCGCGAATGTTCTATAATCGTATGATTAATTGATGGTTAGTAATCGAACAATGAAATTAATTGTTAATCGATTAATTGTCATAATTTCAAAAATCGACAATCCCTTCTCTTAAAACTAATTCTTTTCCACGGGTTTTGCATTTGGTAGCATGACGACTTGCCTCATGAGCACGCTGTCGGTCGATAAAGTTTAAGTAACTCTCGCCTCCACCACTTTTCTATTTTTATGTTTTGAAGAAAAATCCTTTTTTTATCGTATATTTTACATCGTATATTGCATTTTCTTTCCTTTTTCTTGCTCTTCATCTATCTTTCTATGTTTCCAATCATTCTATTAGTCTCCTTTATCTTCTCGTTCACGAAAATCACTACTTCAGTCTTCCTGTTTCTTTCACCTCTTTCTATTTTTACTCGTTCATTATATTTTTGTACAACTCATCCCTTATGTTTTCATATATATTGTTCCACTCTTTCTATGTTGAGTTATTAGAATAGTTGTAGTATATATACGAATAGAATAGAATTTATTGCTACCGTTCTCACTTGATTGCAGCATACATAAATTATACATCCAGAAATCACACAACAGAGAGGTACGTAACAAATACAAAATTACAAATAAAATACTTGCATAACATAAAATAAAACGTTACACCTCAAATATACACTGATCATAAGAAGAAAATATTAATTTCTCAAATTTTAAATTTTTCACTTTCTTTACATTAACAAAAAATAGATAAAATTTAGCAACTACTAATATAAAAATAGAACAAATTCCTTAAATTCGTTGTTTGTATTTTGATAATATGAGTTCCAATAAAATTGAAACTTGTAATGCCTTTTAGAGAAGTTCATTGGTCGGATGGACCTATTGTATTAATTTAATTGTGTAATAAGAATTATCATTAACGAAGTATCATGTAACTGCTGAATAGAAATCAAAGAATCAATATATATGGTTTTTACTTCAACTCAGTTTGTAACGCAATTTAAAAGAAAATACTTCTTCAGTTTCATGAAATTTGGTTATAAACTGTGCAAATCAGTGTAATGAAATTTACTTGGATTATATACTAGGACCTAGTTCTCAATGTTAAACGATTCGTTATAGTGATATACGTGGAGCCACAATTATTTTTTTAGGAAACGGTAACCTTTCTTAATATGATGAATTACTTTTCAGTTTTCAAGCGCAACAATTTTCACGCCTCTGACATTCTTTAATTTTATACTGCTATTAACCTTCTCAGAAGGTTTCTGACGATTTTTGAAATTAACAGACTCCTTTAATTAAGCAAAAATTTAGTGAATCACCTTATAATACTTTGTATTACTTAATGCTATTAATGAATTGAGTCATAAAACATTTATGTATTGATTCTAGGGAAGTATTCTACGAATAAAATAATTTTCGGGTCTATAAGACTGAATTTGCAGCAAAATAACTTTTATTTTAAACATTTGTTTATTTATTTAATGTCGTAGACCCCTTGGAAACTTACAAAGATCCTCCTTTGCGAAATTCGAAATCATTGCTCACCAATGTCAAATAAAATCAAAATATACAAATATTAAAATATATTACTAAATATACAAACCCAACGAAGTCATGATTTGAATTAAATGAGTTTGCAAATATATTTCAATAATTCCTAGAATAGTTTCACCCTGTTTTTCAACATAACCCGTGACTGTGCAAATAATTACCTAAAATTACCTATGATGGACCGTGTTCAAAATTATTTTATAGTTTTTGAAATAAATATTGCGTTTTTTATTTTTAATAGAATATTATGACTTAGTACGAAGTATTTACATTGCATTGTAAGGAATTCTTCTGAACGTTATCTTAGAGCTCCTTGAATACATTTTGTTTTATGATCCATGAATCATTCAACCATAGGATAGCTGGGATACGTTGTGATGCTTGCGAGTTTCCGGGACAAAAGCCTTGGTTTCTATACTGCGTGGTGAGAATTCAAAGAACTACCGCGTCGAGTTCTGGAGACGACGAGAGCGCCAGTAGTGCAGATAGTCTGCATTACTTCGAGGTAATGCACTTGCAGCTGTGATAAAAACTCCCGGCGAGCAGTCAATGGGTCACTTGCATTGCGAGTTACATTCGTGAGGGACCTTAGGATTCCAGAAATGGAGCGGACCTAGGATTTATCGAGATGTAAGCTCCGATATTATTCGTTCATGTTGTTAGATATTTTTTTCGTTCCATGCATTTTTGTTTGTGACGAATTTATTTTATTCAAGTTTTACTGTAAAACGGTTTTTATATATGAGTGAAGATAGATTTTAAAAATCGAGTGCTACTTCGACATGTTTTTTGTCTGTTACTCAAGACAAAATGGCTAGTAATAACTTCCCTGAGTATTTTATGACTTATTTTATCTCATGACGTAATGAATTTCAATATTGTACTCATAAATCGGTCGTGAGTTATATTCAAAAGATTCCTCTATTATGAACCAACTTCTTTTTTATTAAAACTGTTCGTGGTCTTCAGAGATTCTTTTAATTTTTATTTGATTCGAGAGTTATATTAATGAAATGTTCATTTTTCCCTTGTGAATAATGTCTTTTTTTAGTTTTTTACCGGTATACTTTACTGGACAACTCTTTCATTAATTTTTAAAATTTATTTGATCATATACCATGTGATCTTTCCGTGTACAACAATGTCATTACATAGTTACTTCATTGTATTTCTTCTTGCTGTAATTCTCTCTTGATGTTACCATAATTATGCGTCTTGTGATCAGCTTACTTCAAAATTGTAACACTTCAGTTCTCTCTCTGCGTGCATACTTGTTTTTCTTCTTCTTTCTAAATAAATTGATCTTTCATTTTAGCCATGTCAATTTCAGTGCGTTACTTATCAATCCTATTTAATTCAAACATCTCTCGAAAAAGTCATATTTCCCTTTTTTATTAATTAGATTTCTTTGTTGTCTGTTGTGAAAATATCGTGTTTCCTAAGTTCCATTATATAATCACCTCTTTTATTTCCATATATTTACATTATCATTCGAAAATCATTTGTATGTATTTTCCTATTTTCTAAGGATTTCAAGATTTTGTTGTGTCCATTAACAAATTACATGAATGCACTAGTTGTTTCAAACCCCTTTTTGTTCTAGTTTGTGAATTTTAACTTTCCACAAGGTTGCTCAATTAAAAAACTATTTTTTTCGATGGACTTATTTTAGTTTAAATCTTGGTCGAGACCTGGGAGTGAATCGAAATAAATTCAGTTCATAAACTATAAAATAGTTGGCTTTTTCTACCTTTAGACTAAAGACCCATAAGCAATGTGTGGTCAGATGACCGCCACATAAAGTCAATATGCGATTTGAGATCCCAGGCTCATAGAACGTCTGACGGAGACTACAGCATATTGTTGAGCTGTTTATTCCATGAAAGTTTGTAGTCTAGGTTAATTAACCATCTCGGGTGGAATTATCTTTTCACCATTAAGCCACAAGTTATTATAAACAACTTGGTCTCTCTTTTTGGCGAAGGGGATTACAACAGTCTAGATGGGTAGACGCCAAGTCCCTCGCTTTGGAACCACTTGTTTAGGATCTTCAGACTTTCGTTCATCAGATCTGATAGTGTACGTGGGAACTTCCCAAATCTACTAGGGCTATGTCGTCAGCCTACCCTTGACAGTACAAGCCTTCCTCAGTTAACCTCTGAAGAAGGCCATCAACGACGAGGCTCCATTGGACTACACCTAGTGGCGACGACCTCTCGAGTCTTTCCGAGATAGCAGGACTAAATTCTTCGTCTTCGCAGCACTAGCGATTATTCACAAGCGCGCAGTGGATTCAAGCCATCGATTGCGAGCAGTCGAGCTATTGAATTATAAGAGGTGCTGTCAAATACCCCCTTGATATCAAATATTCTCCAAGAACCATTTCTTAGTGTTCTAAGTAATTATCCAGTCTACGAACTAAGTGGTGCAAGACAGTTTCTCAGGTTTTCCCAGGCTGGTACGCTCGCTGGTTTCGATGGAGTGGAATGTAAAACAACACTGTCCTCCGAACGTAGCCATCCATATGCCTCTCATTGTTAGACTGAGGACTATGGAAAGGAAAAGAAAGTCTTACTCATTTGAATACTCTGGAGTATATAACTCGGTATTCCTTACCTACAAAAGTTTTGTTCTCTATGAGTATTCTTTCCTTCTACTTCTTAATGTCATCACTCGACCGTCTTCAACATGTCGTACTCATAAATTTGTATTATATTATTTCATTTACATTCTTCATCATTTCTTACGAAATCGAAAATGAATTGGGCGTTTGTCAGCGCAACCGATGATACGTCACATGAGGACACACGAGGCTAATTTGATTTGTATGATTAATTTTGAATTAGTTTTCTCTTCTGGGCTAGTGTGAATCCGTTCCGTTCTACATCCTTCCAACATTGACGAAACCATTATTTGTTAATGGAATTACAAAGATAATTTAGGAGCATGGAGCATTACACTCTTGTGAACAATGCATGAAAGAAAGGGTGCGTTATATTGTTGCATTGAAATAATTCCAAAATCTGTATCATTCATGTATAGTAAATACCAAATAATGAAAAGAAGTGTATTATTAATTCCGTCCTGAAAGTATCAATGCCTGGCTGGAAAAAACGAGCAAGACCATTGTAAAAATGAAGCAGTGTACAGTCGAGAGTGTTCGGAAGTTGTGACGAAACTTGATATGAATTGCGAGTATCATAATTTCTCGAACTTTACTGCTAAAATCTTATTTGATAGATAACAAAGTGCATAAATCATTACTGAATAAAGAAAATTATCTTTTCAGCTGGTTCGAATTGCTTAAGAATTCGAAGCGGGCACGCTTCTCAATACGAACTAGAGAGGTTTTAATGCAATATTGTGAAGATATCAATGAGGCATGGCAAGGTCAAATCCCACACCACATTCCAAGGATGACTTAATCATCGAGTAATGCGCTTTGCGAAATATGTGAGAAGTTTATATGCATTGAAATGAAATGCATGAGTTGTATCGTGATAACTCAGTATTGCAATATATTCAAAGAAGAGAAAAGAAAACGGTTAGTAATCATAATTATACAATTGAAACATTTCATAAAATATCTTGTGAAGATCATATAACTACATATCTATAAATTATGTGCATTTTTTAATGTTTTCGATACATGTAAATTATTATTATTGTAGGTATTATCTATTTCTTTAATGTTTCTATTTTTTATTTTAACCAATAGGATGTGTTTTTCAAATACATCCATTTTCATAAATGATACTGTCTTACTTCAACGTCTCAACTGCACGTTAAAACCCATTTTATCGTAGTTAGTATCCTCTTCTTTTTTCACTTTTTCCCATAAAATTAAGAAAGAATTTCAAGAAGTATTCCGTACAGTTACATCCCTAACAAACAATTTCTTTCAATTCCTCTAGCACCAATTTTAGGGAACATACTAAATCAAGGACAACAGATTATACAATTTCCACAGTGATCAAATTAAATCATAAATTATATTGCACAATTTTAAAGGTGGTAAAATGAAGGAGATATATAAACAGCTTAATACCGTTCCATATATTTACATCTCATGATTTAATTGCCTGAAAATCTTGAACAGTTCTTGTTCAATTCTACGCAGAATAAAGGAATAAAACTAACATCTCTGCTTCAGTATGTTATTCTCTCTCTCCTTAGGCAGAATTTATCTATCTATCTGTCTATCTATCTATCTATCTCTATCTATCTATCTCTATCTATCTATCTATCTATCTATCTCTATCTATCTATCTCTATCTATCTATCTCTATCTATCTCTATCTATCTATCTATCTATCTCTATCTATCTATCAATCTCTATCTATCTATCTCTATCTATCTATCTCTATCTATCTATCTATCTCTATCTATCTATCAATCTCTATCTCTCTATCAATCTCTATCTCTCTATCAATCTCTGTCTATCTATCTATCTCTGTGTATCAATCTATCTCTATCTATCTATCTATCTCTATCTATCTATCTCTATCTATCTCTATCTATCTATCTCTATCTATCTATCTCTATCTATCTCTATCTATCTATCTATCTATCTCTATCTATCTATCTCTATCTATCTCTATCTATCTCTATATCTATCTCTATCTCTATATCTATCTCTATATCTATCTCTATATCTATCTATCTATCTATCTATCTATCTATCTATCTATCTATCNTCTATCAATCTCTATCTCTCTATCAATCTCTGTCTATCTATCTATCTCTGTGTATCAATCTATCTCTATCTATCTATCTCTATCTATCTATCTCTATCTATCTATCTCTATCTATCTATCTCTATCTATCTATCTATCTCTATCTATCTATCTCTATCTATCTCTATATCTATCTCTATATCTATCTATCTATCTATCTATCTATCTATCTATCTATCTATCTATCTATCTATCTATCTATCTATCTAATGCAGTTCTCCGAACACCCTTTCCGGTTGAACTGATCTTTTATTTCGAATTTTCACTCAAACGGGTATAAGATATTTAAAGACGCTACATGTACGAGAAATAAATGTTAGAGAGTATTTAATGAAATCCATATTTAATTTATGGTGAAAATAAAAAATAAGTGAATTATTACCCCAATAATAAGGACACTTTAACGTATAAAGAAATGAAATAAGAGCTCACAATTTGAAAAACACGCGGAATTTTATGAAATGCCTTAATTTTATGAAATGCCTCAATTCTATGAAATACCTTAATTTTAGAATTGTGATTTTAGTATTGATTTCTATTTTTAAAAGGAACATAAAAATGATCAAATCTGAAAGGCACTCGAAAAATCACTCTTTTTCTTTAAAAAAATTCAGTTCACCTTTTTCTGACGTGTTTAATGGAGTACCTCAATTCACCTGCGAAGTACGACTCATCCTTCGCCACTGACGTCATGCTTTTTGCTCCCTTGTAACGCTAACCTTCTGTCAGTGTTCTTATTTTACACTCCAGAGCTTATGTTAATGAATTTTCACTGAGTGTCCGTGGAGGAACACAGGGGTCTAGAATAGTCCCCAGTCCGAGTTTCTCTCAGGAAAAATTGAATTTAGGAATCACCGAGGTTTCAGTTCACAGAAAATTTTCTTAAGTACCTAGAAAACGAAGATATTCAAATTTTGAAATTGGACTAGAAACTGAATAGAATTGTTTGCAATATTTTTGTGTGTTACTATTATGAAATTAAAACATACTAATTGATAAACTAAAATATTTTGTAGCATCGTTTTGCTACGAACAACTGACATTATGCAAAAAAAACAATTTTTTATTGTGCTAACTTTTTTCTGACATTTGACGACTGCACAAACTCGTGCTGCAAGATGGCATTATGTGCCTCTCTTGATATAGCTTAAAATTTGCTCCGTTTCACGCCGAGTAAAAAATACAGAATTTTGTGAGATGGAGCTATGAATTGTTGACTGATAATTTTTTCTTTCCTTTTCAAACTTTTAGATCAAGAAAGCTATCAAAATTACCTTTCAATACAGAATCATTAATACAATTATTTAATCATCCCCTTCAAGTATCTCTTGCCGAACTACAGTTGAACGTAAAACAAATTTTTGTGCAAGTACAAATAATTATTTTATAAAATATAATTATTTCACAAAATTTGTGTCATGATGAGGCAAAAATCAATAGTGCTACTATTATGTGTCAGAAATAGGACCTCATAATTTGAAAAAAAAAAACTTGTTCATTTTAGTATTTAGGATATTTCTTTAAATGTTGTACAGTATTATTGGAATATATATTTTGACTATTAGTATATTGCTGATATTTTCCAAGTCAATAAAAAATAAAAATAAATACTATAAATAAAAGAATAGTCGTTTTAACTAAAAAATACGTGAAAATTCTTCTTTAATTTTATTCTTAGTTCAATACTAATATTTTCAGCAATATTTGTGATTTTTATTTGTTGGGGTGTTTTCCTGTGGTCATGGCACTACTACTTTGAGTTACCTTCATGAAGAGATTGAACTAATAGAAAGTTGTAAGGATGTGATACTTACAGCACTGACAATGCTCGCTTGAAATAACAATTCCAAGAAAATATCGCAAGTCGGGAATCGAGAATTGCGAAGTGCCATTTCTTATTACCGGTACTTCACTTGGCGTTGCATATTTGTGTTTTTTTTTCAACGCGGCCAAGTGTAAATGATCTACGTATTTGTCTGTATTCGATGTATTTGCTCTACTGTGGCAAATACGCAAATAAGCGAACATCCGTATTCGTCCTCTTGTCGGTGTTTAGTCGCACATCAAAGGACTCAAATAAGACAAATATTTGCGTGAACCGTCCACACTTGGTTTGCCGTTTGCTCAGTAGAGCGCGCGTGATCGACATTTGTTGATATTCTGGTTCTTTAACATTTATTTTAACTTTTCTTATTTAACAATTTCTTTAATACGGACTGGAACACTTATATCGGTTGGGAAAACGAAACAGTATAAATATTTCTTGAATTATATCAAACACATCCCGTCCATCATTGGTATAAAAAAACGTATGGCATTATTGTGTTATTTGAGTGTTAGGACTATGTGAAGATGGCATGTTTGTGCTATTTGTGAGTACGTAAATATTTAGCCAAATGCAGAGAATACGCTACACAAATACCGAAACGCCAGCATATAATGTGAATGTTTGCAACAATCAGAAATGCGAATTCTCTTATGTAGGGGGATGACTATGCTATCTAGATTTCTCAAAATGGTATTTGGTCCCGTTGACATTTTCATTACGGGCATTACAATATTTTAATTCACTTTATGTCGCGTGAACTAATTCACCAGCAGTGAGTTATACAAACACAGCACTGCAGAGTGAAAAAAGCGTGACGCCCTAAACATTCCCTCTTCTTTCTCGCTTGAAAACTTTTCCCACTTGTTATGGTTCATTGACCTCTGACTTCTGCAGAGGTTGGGGAGAGGTTGACTCGGGTCGCAGCTATAAGTCTCCGTTACTTCTGGATCCAACACCATTGTTTGTCTGTTCAAAACAATTCCTTTTTCCTTGAGTCCACTCTTCATATCGGAGAATGAGTGACATTTTTCCTTAAGATTGAACACGCCTTTTAATCATTTTAGTGAAAGGTTGACAAGTTTTCACCATCATTTGGGATCCGATGAAAAAATATTTTTGAAGCAATTTAGTTGTATTCCTCTTAAGACACTCCTTCATGTCAATTTCCCGTATAGACTTTTGTATTTACCGATGTACAGCTTGGCGAAAACTCGATGTCTCGTCAGGGAGCGCGCGTGAATTTTTTAAAAAACTATTTGAATTTATTTCGGTCTATGAATTTTACACGCGCACCCTACCCAGTCATCTTGTTGTGAGTCAAGGTCGTACGCCATCCGATTTTGATGAAAACATTCCAAATTTATTTCCCATATTTTTCTCCCTTTTCAATTCGCAACTTCCTCGTTGCGTTAAAAGATTTGAAAGGCTTGAGCATAAAGTATAAGAAGTGAGAGTTTCTTACAAATACATCACAATTTAGCTCAGTTGAATATGTTCATGGGCAGGAGACACTTCAAGCGGATGAAGTCAACTTCTAATTTATATGATAACTTTAGGGCATGTGAAATCGCAGGGGAGTTAACCACTACACCACCCGTTTGCCTTCCACAATTTTACACCATTTCCACCCAGACATCCAGAAGCAGGAGTACCAAGTTCGATTCCCGGCACGTCGCCATTTTCACCTGACCGAAAGTTATCACATATCTTCTCCACGTGTATGGTACACGGAAGAAATATATGCATTCTAATTTATAAATCCGTCAGCGTACACGTTTATTAATGAAGTTTTTTATGAAGCACTTATCTCTTAAATGGTGTTTTGAAGGTCATCATTTTCGATGTTCACTTACCCTGTTAAAGCAAGGCTGTCGGTTGATGCGTTCAGCCAAATTCATATTACCAGTTAATTAATTTTTGCAACATATCTTACACAAACAATATTTAGATTAAAGAACCACTCATGTTCAATATTTCATGTCGTAATCTTTTGTTTCATTGACCAAATGGCAAGCAAGTTTCCATTAGTTGATATATTCGAACAATGTTGTTGAATACCGAAAATTCTGCGTTTAGGGGCGTCTTAGTGACCTCTTAGACTAGTACATTTTCAGACGACGATCAATTTGCCAGTTCCACGTTTCATATGTTACTTTACTTGAGTCCTTCGGAAGCTTCATTTGTGATGCAATTTCACACACTATCGCTGCTTCATGAGCAAAATTGGCTATCTCACTTTTTTTCCAGAATCATGGCAATCGTTCCTTTCGGAGCATGATTTGCATTTTTCTTTGTTTGAGTGATCTGAAACGGGATGACAGTATGAAAGTGCAAAGTCTGTTCGGTCATCATGAATACAGATTTTCTGTGTGTAGTTCTATCTGGACCAGTATACATTACAAATAGTAGCTCGATCCATTTTATACTTCATTTTGATCTTTTCTTGTAATTTAATGTAGAGTTCCGAAACAAATTTCCCTACTATGTCTCCTACATTGGGGTCTGTTTGACAAATGGTGAATTCAGTTTACAATGACATTTCAGAATTTGTGTTCTTGTTATAATTTTTATAATTTTAACATTGAACGGGACCTTTAAACTAAAAAGACGGATACATCTAACTCTTTAGATGCTTAACTCATGAAAAAATATATTTTCACACAAATGTGGAAGATGTTAGGAAAATTATCAAAATCACGCTGATTTTCAGCATTAAAAATTAAAACCAGTTTTAAAAAAATTATCAATTGCCAGATTTTATCCGTATGTATAGCATTCCAGGGAGAAATATGTGAAAATTGTTCAAAAATGGTTGTAAAGGTAAACGTTAATGGGAAATAAAATATTAGTCATTCAGTCACATCTGAGATTTACTATTCCAGACTCTGAACATACACTCTGATACACACAATGAACGTCCCGTAAAACGCAAGTCATCTATTTTTCCCTATAGTTGGGTATAAATTTCCTTAATTGTTGTTCTCAATTTTTTTTACTAGAATAGAAGAAAAATGTCATTGAGAAAAATAAACTGAAATATAATTTTGTTTTTTAAAATAATAATAATAATGATGAATGCTTCTTACATATTCATCTTGCTTTTGTTTTTGTTAAACAAAACTAAACTGTCTTTTTTTTACTTGTGGGAAGTGGGAAACAATACCATTTGGGAGTCAATCACTGCAGTACCTATAATGTCGAACTTAGATATTTTTCGAAAATTATTAGCAGGACGATCCTATTTTCATTTTTTTACAGGGTAAAATTGACCGTCAAAACCTAAACCAATTTTTTCTCCCCATAAACGCTTTTAAGTGAATGTTTAACAGACTAATAACTTTGTCAATGATAGAAATAAGAACACCTATTTAGAATGTATGTCATATTTTTGTCGCATTATCATGATAAAATGTTTGCGAACTTATCCAAGAAAGATTATCGTCTGGCTACCGCTTCACAATCTCCAAATATCTCTCGTTCTGTCTGATAATAAACTTTGAAGAAATATTGAATGTACAATAGTAAAAATGGTGTTCCCATTTGTTATCACCATGCGGTCATTGGTGGCCATATGAAATAAATTCCCCGGTTATTAAAGGCCACTTAAAATGAATGGACGTTCGGTGTTAACATATGGACATTCAATGGCCATTTCTACAAGAGATCACCTTTTTGGTAATAAATTTTGTATTGTTAAATTGTTATAAAACGTTCCATATATCCATCTAATCGTCTAAGGGGCAGAGTCTTGTTTTGACAAATCTTTTGTTTCAGATCTTAATTTTGGCTTATTATTATCATCACTAAAAGCAGTATTTTCCCAGAAATTCCTTTCAATACATCGCCAATTTGTTTTCAACTTTATCCGTCCACTTTGGCAGACCTGAACCATGAAGTGTTTTTAAAAACTATTTGAAGTTAACAGAACCATTTTTCAATTATTTTTCGTTTCCTCGACAAAGATTTGGAACTTTTAACAATTCTACAATATTTAATATATTTTATCAACACTTTTTTGGGCCCTTGGTCTCGTTCTACAAAGCGACGCAGCACTAGTCAAAATTTTATTTATTTTTACAACGTTCAATTGAGAGCAAAATTGTCGCTTTTTAAGCAGCAGAATGCCTCAATGTTGGTTGTTCAAACTCAAAGACAACACTCCTCCTTTTGAATAGCAAGTCTCGTCCCCGTTTTCATGTTCATTCCACGCTCATTGAGCAATGTTTCTGGTCTGTTTCAGAACACCAGCAACAGTACGCGGCCGCAGACTCCAACAGCACAACCAAGTCCTTCGTGCCGTGCAAAGTGTGTGGTGACAAAGCGTCAGGCTACCACTACGGTGTCACTTCGTGCGAAGGTTGCAAGGTAAGTGATCCACTCTTTGGTACAGTAAGGGATGAGTAACAGTGTTCACGTCGTCACTTCTTTATTGGTTAACCTTCTCAAGACTTGGGTTAAAGTTAGGGCGAAGTTGTAAACTGACAAAAATTTACAATTACTTCTAGATGTATTTTAGCAGAATATTCTGTGGAAATGCTACACTAAACCTTTGTATGATATTCTGGGTCTTGGAATTATTTAAATCCACTTTATCCAACATGACTCACCGTTTTCCCGGTCATCTTGGAAACATTTTCTTTGTCAAAGTATTTAGAACGCATAGGCTGAGAAACGAGAATCTCGTAAATACATTTATAATAATCAGATGAATGTGGTTCTAAGAAGTGTGGCAAAATGTGTCTATTTGAAAGTAAAAATTCTGTAACCCCCTCCCAACGAAAGAAGGTGAGTATAGATAAGATTACAAATGACAGACCGTTGAAAAAAGGGAATTCTTACTCCATCCTCACCCACTTCATTGTGAAGTCTATTGAATGAAAGTAGAAAGCAGTGTTGCTGCGTGCATATGGTATGTTAGATACAGAGTTTTAGTTCCAACATCTAGAGACTTTATGTCGCAAATTAAAGAAACACTTTGAATGTTAAATATCATCATCATACTAATAATAGCTCCCTTCGTAGCTCATTGCTAGAGCGTTTGCGTGCCACGGGTACGATCCTCGGAGGAGCCAGAAAAAAATTTGTCAGCTCTCCCTTTCAGTGTCTCCGTTCATATGGCTGAGATGATGGGAAATTGAATCCTGTTCGGCTTACAAACCCAGTTGTCAACTTGGATAAGGCAATTTGCGTTATAGACGCTATACCTCCCAATATATCTCTACTCTCTATTGAGTAAACCCATGTAGAATTGGGTCTCATTAGCTATCTTTATCACAGTTGGCCCAAAGCAAAACATCATACAAAAATTATTAATACATACAAAAACTATAAAAGAAATCAACCTTACGTCTCCACTAAGGCGTCCATCTCTGCTGTACCGTGATTCAACCTACCCCATCATATGCTATCCCCAATATGGGGTGCAACAGCAAACACTAAAAAATAAAATTCAAATTTTTTTAAACAGAATTCTCCGTAATGTAGTTAAAAGACCTTGGTTCATTTCAAACTCTCAAATACTCTCAGAACTTGTTACACAACCTATTGAAGCTTATTTCCAATAAATATCATCGATGTTCAACAACATCGCACACATTCCTTCCGTTCAAAGTTTTGAGATACGAAAATAATTTCCACATGAAAAACGAATAAGGAAAAGCTTCCTAGACACTATTTTGACCCCCCCCGTAAAAGTACAAATTAAACATACACAAGTCGCATTATCTTCTACTTTCATTAGTAAAACAGTAATTTAACATCACCTACAGGTTTTATGTTGAATTGATTCTGACATGTATGTATAAAATAATTTTTAACTGTATTATGTTCCTATCCTTCTGTCAAAAACCTAATAGTTGGTCAAGAGAAGTAAAAAAAAATATTTCGTATTGGTTCGCAACTGAAATAGTAAGGTGATGGAGATTCTAGTTCCTGGTCTTGTGCTTTCTTGTCCAACAGGGGGGAGAAACTTATGAGGGAACATTGACAACTACGGTTTTACGTAGAGAAATCGAACTTCCATTAATTGTTCCCTTTCCCTTGAACCGGATCGGTAAGTCGATGGTAACAATATGAACGACATGAAACGTGTGTGTTCTGCCTTAGACTAAATGTAATTTTGTTCGGAAACTCTGAAAGCTTTCACTATTCTACTTCCTGACCCTTCTGAAAACTAAGAATTTTATACAGAAGACTCGTGTTCGCTTGCTAGGGAGCTAAATACCCCAGACATCCCATTTATGGATCGCACCCGTACCACGCCACCTAGAGCAATAAGCATTAATGATAGATTACAATGATCCTACGCGTAGATCATCGTACGCAGAGTGCACCCCATCTATATCTAAAAGCAGAAATTCTTTTTTGCTGCAACATTTAATTCATTGCAATAGAAATATGCAGAAAAATTCCTAATTTATTGTATGTATTTACTTTCATGAATAATTTTCAAATGAAACTATGTATTCCTCAGATTTCTCTCTCTCTCTCTCTTTCTCTCGTAAACATTCAAAATTATTTTTCTCTACGTTTTCAGTATATAATACCATCATTACCAATTTTATTTTTATGAAATAACTTATATCTATATCTCGTGTTTTCCCACATGCAAGATGAATTTTATAATTACCAAGAAATAAAACATCTTTCACTTTCTCGCATTAAACGTACACAACTCGATTGTATAGAACGATAATGATTTTCGTGTAAAATTTTGAGTCGTGAGTAACATTCATTCCATACTTCATCAAAATTCTGTATTTTTAAAATTCACAGTAAAATAACTAATCATACTCCTTGTTAGTAAACAGAGTTTTATTTGAAACAAACAAATATGGTCTATTGTTGGATATATTGTAAGAAATATAGAAATATTGAATTTTAGTAGAAAAATCAATAAATACTTGTAAATATAACATGAAATATTGTTGAAAAATGAAAAATGAACAATGAACTTAATCTTCCCTTGCATTGTAAAAAATATTGTTTTTTGCCTAAAATTTAATCCTTTCAGAACGTAAACACACTTTTGAAAGTAATCAGTGAATTGATACGAATTCTCACGGCCAAATGTATACACGTGACTTGACCATGACTTATCGAAAGAAAACAACTATAATTTAGAGGACCTGTGACAAAAACCTTTAAATTTATAATCTTCGTTTCCGCACTTTTAAAGATCGAATGTCAATCTTATCGAATTTCAATCTTATCGAATTTCAATCTTATCTCAATAGTACAAAAATGTTCAATGCGAGTAATATTAAACATGTCTAGGAAAATGATAAATTCCTGAGTACATCACGTATTCAAAAACCCAGTTTGGCAATGTAAATAGTATACATCTTTGTAATGTAAGTAAAATACAAATACATACCTGAGTTAATCAATCACAAAAACTCATAACACACAGTAATGAATAAACGCTATTTTAACGAATAAAACTTCACTACTATTACGTTTGGCAACCCATCATTGTTACTCTTCAGATACTGTTTCAAATATGTTCACAAAAATCCTTTTTTGTTATTTTATTTGCACATAGACACAAAACAATTAAACACGTATGTAGAAATCTCTTAGATTGCGGTGAACCTCACCGCCAGGTAACAGATTAATCATGTTACGTCGAATGAAAATGGGAGACGGGACCGGGATTCGAACCCGGGACTTGAGCTTTACGCGCTCATGCGCCTACCGACTGCGCCATCCCGTTCGCCTCTCGGGCCCGTCTACCATTCTCATTCAACTTGTGAAACCCAAAGACCTCTGAGGTGGTCTCGTAGAGACTAGATTCCTCATCTGAGGCGACTCCCTTAGGAAGTACTTTATTTGGGTAGTATTTTCCATTTCTGGTTCACAAACATAGAAATCTCTTAGATTGCGGTGAACCTCACCGCCAGGTAACAGATTAATCATGTTACGTCGAATGAAAATGGTAGACGGGACCGGGATTCGAACCCGGGACCTTGAGCTTTACGCGCTCATGCGCCTACCGACTGCGCCATCCCGTTCGCCTCTCGGGCCCGTCTACCATTCTCATTCAACTTGTGAAACCCAAAGACCTCTGAGGTGGTCTCGTAGAGACTAGATTCCTCATCTGAGGCGACTCCCTTAGGAAGTACTTTATTTGGGTAGTATTTTCCATTTCTGGTTCACAAACATAGAAATCTCTTAGATTGCGGTGAAGTATTGCGATGCGAAATACATT